>ML818772.1:81473-108144 GCA_009831015.1 Picea engelmannii
TTAAAAAATGAAATAGAAGCTACGAGCATAGTTTTTTCTCTCTGTAGCAAGCTCGTTAAAAAATGAAACATAAATCTGGGGACTGAACCCGAAGCCTTAAGCATAGTTATTTTCTTGTGTCAAGCTCGTTAAAAAATGAAACAGTCACCTCTCCTATCAGGTCAAGTCTTTTGCTAGATCTCGTAAATGTCGAGTCGAGTCTTTCGTTAGGTCTCATATTTGAACCTTCATTTCATCCACCCTTATCCTTTTTCTCCATCTAGTACAAAAATTGGTGACAACCTCAAAGTTGGTGGATGAATTGAAGCTTGGGGGGCATGTCTCCAGCCTTTGATGATCATTCTAGAGTTAATACACTAGCTTTCAAGCTAGGGGCATACTGATCTTAGTCTTTGTTCCTTCTCATGCTTGTAAATACATGAGAATGCATCCGAGTAAAATTTTATCTCTTTTTTGGACTTGCATGGATACACAAAAAAGGAAACCCCTGGAGTCATCTTTAAGCTCTTTTCAAACTCTCTAAACATGAAAAGATTGTCGAGTGATCTTGTTTCCTTTACCGCTCGTTAAAAGGTTTGAAAGGGTGTCTTTCGAGTGATAATTTATCTCTTTTTTGGCCTCGCGAGACTAAATTTATGAAAAAGGACAAAACTGGAGTCGTCTTTAAGTTCTTTTCAGACTCTCTAAACATGAAAAATCACCGATTTTACCTTCTCTGGACTCGTTAAAAAAATCATACATTGAAGGGCCCATATGGGACCGAACTCCTACTTCTTCCAGTTCGTTAAATAAAGGAAGAGGGACTTACCCAAGGCGAGTTATATCGAGCATGTGTTACCCTCCTTGAGCTCGTTTAAATTAAAAAAAGGTACTTTTCTATCTGGATGGGGGAAAAAATTGAAGGAAGCAAGCCAAGCAGTTTTTGAGAACATTACATGTAATTCTTACGGTCGCCCTTGAACATGACACTTTGTCTTTGCATACATTTTAATCCATTGAACCTCTGCACTGAACCAATCCTCTGAGTTTCTTAACTCCTTTGGGTCACCCGAAAAAAGTCACAGTATCCACTGCATCATCATGTTTTGGTCCATGTCATGTTTCTGTTGTTGTGCCCCAGTGTTCAAGGGAAGTATCTACCTCAAGATTCAACCATCACAAATTTATGTTTCAATACCTGTGTCAGTTCATGTTCTTTTGATCCACCAATTACATCTATGTGTCTGTTTCATTTCGTTTATGGGGGACACATCAAGGCCCTCATTCGACGAGTTTGTTCCTATCGACTTCAACACATCATCCAGGAATTAGAATTAGAAACCAGTTAGTACCTTGGGACCTGCATGCCTCAATGGCAGGCCTTCTCACTTCCAACAGTGGGTTTACATCATTGACCCCTGATTGAATGATCCCACAGATGTTCGAATGAACCAATCCTATGAGTTTCTTTAATCCTTTGGTTCACCTGACGAAAGTCACAATATCCACTACATCATCATGTTTTGGTCCATGTCATGTTTTTTTTGTTGTGCCCCATTGTTCAAGGGAAGTATCTACCTCAAGATTCAACCATCACAAATTTATGTTTCAATACCCATGTCATTCCATGTTCTTTTGATCCACCAATTACATCTATATGTTTGTTTCTTATCATTTATGGGGGATATATCAAGGCCCTCCTTCGATGATTTTGTTCCTTTCAACTTTAGCACATTATCCAGGAATTAGACTTAGAAACCAATTAGTACCTTGGGACCTGCATGCCTCTATGGCAGGCCTCCTCGCTTCCGACAATGGGTTTACATCATTGACCCCTGATCGGATGATTCCATGGATGTTCGACTTCAGCTCATCTATTCACATTCCCTGGAATGTACTAGAGTACCTTGGGAATCATTGACATCAATGGTGATTTCCTTCGCGCTTGTTAATTGTTTACCTCATTGACCGGTAATCAAGTGGTTTCTTCCATTTTCAACATCAGGACATCTATCCACATGGTTAGACTCATACTACATCGGGATCGGTAAGAATATCCTGGGTTGAGTGATCACTCTGATATATACTTTTCCCAGGTTGCGATGGAGTTTCTCTTGAACATTGATAGATATATTGTCACATAGATCCACTTTGTATTGGTCTGTGGCTATGTCTTGTCATCTCATAGATCCACTATGTATTCTTCATGGCTACGATCATTTTAGGTCATAGGAGTATAGATCCACATTGTATCATCAGTGGCTATACCTTTTTGTCAATATGATTATGGATCTGCAGTGTCTTTTATGGTGGCCATACCTTAAAAGTCTTCATCACTCAAGCATAGGTATGCCTACCTTGGGTTTGAAACATGTCATAATATTTGGTTGATGGTTGTGTGCAGCTTCTATCAGGTTCTCTGCATCTGTACCATTGCTTGAAAAAGTCTACAAAGTACTTCAGTCATCATGTCTTCTAACTTCTCACTTTGGGGGGCAATCTGTTACACCTCAAAATTACTCACTTCAATGATGACCCATTGTCATCATTGCTAGTGTCGCAAGTGTCACATTTTTAGTCGCAAGTATCGCAAACATCATACTGTCATATTGCCTATGTCGTGTCTCTAATGACATCATAAGGACATTTAAGACACCTTCAAATACTGGTTTAAGAAGGAGAAATCATTTGATGAGGAGTACAAAGCATTTGCCATGAAGAAAACCACTTAAAAATGATTTTTGGAATGCAACGCTCCCCTATACATTGACAGGGAGTGTTGATGCTCCCTGGCCTTCCTTATGCGAGCGTTGAAACTCTTTATGCACCCTTTTGGGGGAGAGCTTCCCTTTCATAGTGAATTTTGGTTTGTTAAGATAAATCAGGGAAGAATCCCCTCAATCTCTGAAGTTGGTTGGATTCGAATCTAAGGTCAAGGCATGATCTTAGGGAAGATCCACAACTAAAGGAGAGGAGTCCTCAACATATCCCAAATATCTCTCAAGTGGTTAGGTATCTCCAAGCTTATATAAGGAGGCCTTCTCATGGTGAATAGAGATATGATAGATTGGAGATACCAAACTTATGATATCATGAGTGGTATTGACATGGAGATAGATAAATTGTGAAGTATCAAACCTATGATATCGTAAGGGAAATATCATTGAAGCATCAACATTCTGTGTGGATTATTTGAGCAAGGGTCTGGACAAAGGAAGCTTGGTGAACATGCTACACTACATCCATGGCTGTAATCACCACTTTATTCTCATTAATACAAATCTATTCTTGGCATGTTTCCTTTAAAGTTTGCGTACATTTCATGAACTTGTTTATTTTATAGATCCATTATGAAGCTAATCATGGTAGGGTAGGAAGTATCATTGTTGTTTCTAATTGTACCACGGGACTTTCTGAAGAACTTGGAGATCAAGATCATCCTAGATCGAGCAAGGACAAACGTCGATAAAAAGGTATTTACTATTCTTCCTTCCTCTTCTTTGATAGTTTAGATTTATAAAAAGGAATGTCAGTGTCCACAATAGCATTTTTTGTCTTGGTCATAGGGGTCTAGTATCCAAGAGAGAATCCACTTGGCCATAAGGGGATTTCTTTGTAACAGGGTGGGTGTAAAAACATCACATACCATAGTTATTGGGAGCATGAGGGATGAATTACAATCAACATTGGGAAGAGTGATCAGTCAAATGGCTTGGGGAAATAGAGGAAATTCATATGGGTAGAACATAAGTTTTACAGGTATGTCTTTGCATGAACAATAGGTAGATAAAAACAAGAAAGAGGAGCTATGGAGCTAGAACAACCATGGAGGGAAATTTTTAGAGCATTTTTGGAGCTAAATACTGGAGAGTTAGGTTTACAGTCCTGAAGAGTGAACTTTTGTGTGAGTTTCACTATAACAACAAGTGATTGTTGTTGTTTTCCTAGTAGCTTTTCCTAGTAATGAGTTCCTTTGACTTTCCAGTATTGAGGTTCCCAGTTAATTGTGCTAGAGAGACATGGATAAATGAATAGTATGATCAATGGAATGAGATATGTGAAGAGGTACATTCATTGGATTAGTCAGTTTAAGAGGAAGAGAGATCGTAGAAATCTAGATAGTTGTAGGAGAATACCAATGGGTTGTGGGATATCTAAGTTGTGAGTGGATAGTGAGAGACACCCTTTTTCCTGTGGATTCCTAGCCCATGCTCAGGGGTTAATTGTTTTTAAGATATATAACAAGAATTATATGGTTGGGTGGAACACTCATCTGAGGTAGTTTCTTGCACAACTATTTAAAAAAAAAAAAGTGTTTATCTGTTTTCTAAGTTAATTTATGAGTTTAACCATTCTGCATTTTTACTCTATGAATGGGAATGATTTATATGTTGTTGTATATGAGTCTATTATTTTCATTTGTGTTTGTTATTAAATGTTGTATATGACTTTAATAAATGGTATTAGACAATAGTTAAATTTGTATATAATTCATAGTTGGTAATCTACGGGAATTTAGTTAACAGGAAAATTTTGAATTTATGTGTATTATGTGTAGTAATGTTCATTGGTTAAGTTGGGAAACAATACAGATTGGTATCAGAGCTCAAGGTTCGACACTGAGTGTATATGGGCCAAGAACCAGCGTGAATTAAGAAAACCCATGGTTGTAGATTTAATTTTATGATGAATTTAGGGGAAAATAATGAATCATAGTGGAATCCCCAAATTTGTTGGTAGATTCAAGTTTAAGTGTTCCTGAATAGTCGAAGAAGAAATTTATGGCATCAAAATGTGATTTGTAGAATCAAAAATCATATTTGGAAGTCAAATTATATAATTTCATGGAAATGGATAAATTTGGTGATCGAAGACCCATATTATTTCGACCTGGAGAATCAACAGTTGAGATTCATCTACGAAGTCCGAAGAGGGGGTTCCCAACATGCATTCAGAAATCGAGTTTCGAAATAATCTTGGAATAGGGAATAATTTTTAATTCTGAAGGGAGAAAATCAATGGTGCAAGCCCAAAGAATGAGAGTCATTGATCAATGTCTCTCTCAGTCATTGGATCCATTCAAGAAGTACAGTATTAGATTTTCATTTAGATAAAGTCAATCCGACCGAGTTAAAGGTGGAGCAGTTGAATATTTCTGAGAAGATACGGTTCATTGGATGTGAAATATGTCAATCGTTAGATCCTTCACAAAGGAATATTTAGAAGGGTCCTTTTGGAAATCCCAGTGGTGGTGTTGTGTTTCTAAAAGTGATTGTTTGAACGACGTAACCAGTGCACAACTTGGAAACTCGAGATGATCAGGGTCATTGGTTGACAAGATTATTGACCGCCTAATCTATCGGACAAGCATGTAATCTTAGGAGGGACATGGATGGAAGAGAATGTCACATTGTATTTCCATGTCAATATTCCATGTCAAATGCCACATAAGAAAGGAAGGTAAATCAAAGAGTGCCACCTGAAAGTCGTGTACAATTTTTTGGAAAGGATTGTCTTAGATGATTTTCAGAAAGGATTGTTTATGATGGTTTTCAGAAAGGATTTTTCCCAAGGGTCTTCTAAAGAGGGTTGTAGGAAGGTCTCATTCAGGGAGGATGTTCATGATGGATAATTCTAATGGAGCGATTCTAATAGGCTATAGCACTTTGGAAATTTAGAAATATCAATAAGAAAGGTAAGTTCCCATCTTGATGGGGGTTTTCCAATGGGAGGAACCACGAAATTGATCTCAAAAATCTTACATAAGGTTTGGTTGTGGGATTGGCAAGGTTGAGTGGATCGATGATTGGGATTACTCCCAATTTTGAGATCGACATTGTTAAGCCCTAAATAGTGGTACATTACCCCTTAATTAGGGAATATTACATTAGTAATGTTATTTTATTTTTGTCAGCTTGGGTCCATTAGTTGTAATTGTACCTCCTAGTCTCCTATATATACCAAGGAGACCTTTTCATTTGGAATCATCATGTATTTGGAAATTTATGTGGTGTATAAGGAGGTTTCCC
Source organism: Picea engelmannii (assembly GCA_009831015.1). NCBI lineage: Eukaryota > Viridiplantae > Streptophyta > Pinopsida > Pinales > Pinaceae > Picea > Picea engelmannii. Next base: position 87,482 of record ML818772.1, read on the forward strand.
CATCGAAGAGGCTTATTATCTGAAATTATCTCTTTTTCAAGGAGTTGATTACTTATTCTAAGGTTTTTCTATGCTATCTTGATATTTGGTTCCTAACATTTGGTATCAGAGCTCAAGGTCTCGGGGTTTCTTTGCTACACCTGAGACACCTTGGAATTTTCACTATAACTTGTTTTCTGCAGTGTTTCAGAAGGAACCCCTTGGAGGATATTTAGTATATGGATCAAGGTACATGGGGTAAACATTTCATCTCTTGAGGACTTATACTTTTGGAGATATATCCTATGTAAGATAGGGTTTTGAAATCATCCTGAATTTAGTCATCTCGGAATTTTTTCTATAAAATTTTATTCTGTAACATTTCCTACCCTGAAATCCAGAGGATATTCATAGAAATTATTAAGGTATATTTTGTAAAAATTTCAACTTCTAGGTCATCCTAATTTTGTATATACACCCTGTTCAAGATAGGGTATCTAACTGGTCATATTAACTAGTCTCAAATAGGTCTTCCGGGTAAAACAGTGATATCTTCTTCAGTGAGTATCCAAATTAAGTGAGACTAGTTGCATTGGACAGTGGACAGTCTGTAGTATTTCTAGTAAAAGTTTTAGAATCAAATATCATATATTGTGATCTTGGAATGCTTTACAAGTACGCTCTCCTAGAAGGGACAAAAATAAGCAAGGTGTGGGGAAGTTACCATAAATTCTACTTGGCACATCCAATTTTAATCAGACTTGTGGAATTGCAGAGAAGCATTACCATAGAACTACAAAAATAAATTTTCAGACCCATAAGGGCCAAAATTTTGGAGATATTGCAGAAGAAATATCGTCTAGTAGAACCACCTCGAAATCAAGGTTTAAAAGTGATACTTGGACAACATGCCACAAAAAAGGGAACTTGTACACTAATTAAGCCTCCAAACAATACTACTTGGAATATTAATGAAGGTAAAGAAATGTGCAGAGACATAAATGATTTACAAAATAATACAGTAACAAAAGATGAACTACAAGGGACGATGGATTCAATTGAATCTAAGTTGGAGGCAATAATGGATACTAATATGGAGGGTTTATAAAAGGAGATAATGGAAGGATTGAAAATTTTTCTAATAGAGATGACATCTGAAAGTGAAAGTGTATCCCATGAAATTCATGATGAGGACACAAGGAAGATGAATCAAGAATGGAGAAACTCCAACTTTGGGTTAAAGAACAACCACATTCCTAAGATCGATATGAGGAAGTTTGTTTTGATGATTACAGCTGCATGAGACATCCTCCAAAAAATTGACTGAGTGAATTGACCTGAGAGAGATCCCATGAGTTGGGTGTGACCATGAGATGGGTGTGTGGTTCCTATATGAGATAGAATTGGAACATTGTGATGGACTCCTCTATGCAGATATTTGATATGATACTCCAGATGATTCTCCTATGTAACGTAGTGAGAAAGAAGATATGTTGAGTTGGACATGCCTGTGGCTGAGCATAGGTGAACATGTGAGAAATCCTATGAGTTGGGTGTATCGTTCTGAGACAGATATGAAATGTTGTATTAGCCTCCTATGTGCATAGATTTGAGATGATGTGATACTTCAAATGATCATCTTGTGTAACGCAGTTAGAAAGAATATATGTTGAGTTGGATGTGCATGTGGCTGAGCATAGGTGAACGTGATCCTGGTGGTTGAGCACTAGTGAGTGTGGTTCTCCTGTGAGTCACACTGAGATAGATATATGGACATCCATGTGGCTGAGTATAAATGGATTTTCCCCTAGTGGTTGAGAACTAGTGGGTGTATGATATCCCTTGCTATATTTTTCAAGAGTCATACTTACCTGTAACCCTATTTGTGATGTAAAGGGTACAAGTAGGCTCCACCATAAAGTGAAATATAATTAATGTAAAAGATAATTATATTATTAATTATATTATGAGTTATTGAGGTTGGCCATGTTGTGCCAATAGACACTATTGTTGACAGGTTCAGTATAATATAATTAAAGGTAAATTCCCCATTTAGGAATCATATCACAAGTGTGAGTTTAGAAATTTCAGCAAACACTTGTTCTTTGGAAAAGTGCGCACCTCTCACGGGCAATATTCTTATAGGGTTTTTGAGCACCCTTTTGTGTGCTAGGTATTTATGGTGGTGGAGGTATTTCTCTTGAAGAATATAGCAAAGGAATGGTTGTTTTTTCTTCCCTTGTTGAGAAGGGTTTCCCGGGATACTTCTTGTGTACTTGTGCATGGTGTTTCTTCTTGTGATATTAGTTGCTGCAACAAATTGTTTATGGTTTAAGTAAAATGATAAAAATGGAATGAACTTCATGCTTAAGCCTAGATTATTGAAAAATAAACATGGTGTCAGAGCATAGGTCTTGAATAACCTATTGAAAAATCATCTACCATTCATCCTCTCAATTATGCATAATCGTATGACCCTCCTAGGGTTTCCAGAAAATCCATACGACCCTCCTTTCTGAGGTGTTCCAGCCCTTAATGCTTGGACGTTGGGACTAATTTTTTCATAGGAGAGTAAGACCTCCTCCAGAGCACCTCCAAAGACTCTCCGAGTGAAATTCTGAGCATTTTGAATTTTTTCCCTAGGGTTTCTAGCGTTTCACAATTTTCTACAGATTTTTTGGTTTTAGGGTTTCTGCAGCTCATTGAAGAAGATCTTTAGCTCACTAGTATTCATGTGACTCTCTTAAGGATCATTGTTGGTAGACATAATCCCAACAAAACCTAAGGTTTCTAGCCTAGCCTAGTCGTTAGGTTTTCTATCCTAGATGACAAAGGTTTGTGAAGAATCTAAAAATATGATGAACAAAACTATTATGGAAGACAAGTTTGATGGATCAAGCAACTTCAAGTTCCTGGAAGAAAAGAATTTGTAGGAATACTTATTGTGGGTGATACATTTTTTTTTACCATAGACATCTATCAATGAATAGAAGGAAGATGACGTCAAGACAAGGAAGAGAATATTCTACTCAAGCTCTTACATTGAAGGGCCATAACAAGATGAAAAAAGGTGACATTGTGACTACCTTCTTCATAAGGATGTCAGAATACAAATATCAGTGAAGTGTAATTGGAGAAATCATATTAGCACCCTTAGGTATGCACTTGTATATATTATTTGTATCATTGTCATGAAGTTACTTGCAAGAGGAAGGAACCTTGTTGAAGTCATGGATCCAAAGGGATCTCAATGCATTCAAATGAACAACACACTGGAAGTGAAGACTCTAGGTTTGATTGTTTTAATTATCATGCCTCTAACCTACATTTCTAAATTTTTCTACTTTGTTTTAATTATAATTTGTTCTAGGCAGTTTAACAACAAAGGAATATGGTTATACTTCAGACTTAATAGGGAGTCAAAACTATTTGATAAGGAAGAAGAACAAAAACATCATTGACGAAACCAATGCAATAATGTATGATCAAAATCTTTCTATGATCCCATGGGAAAAAACATGCATAACACAGTATATGTTCAGAATAGGAGTCCTCACCAGATTTTGAAGAACATAACTCTTGAAGAATCCTTCACCGGAGTGAAGCCCAAGATTGAACACTTCAGAATATTTGGGTGCCCAGTGTATTTTCATGTACCCAAAGAGAAGAGGTTCAAGCTAGACCCTTCAGGGAGAAAGGATACATTTATGGGATAACAGTGAATATTTGAAGACATATCAGATCTACATTCCTGGTCAGAGACATATTGAGACAAACAAAGATTTTTTCCTTGAAGAAGAGATATATTTTCAAAGATCCAGAGAATCTCAGATGAAAATTGACAGTGAGACAATAACTTCTCCCCCTTCAACAGTTCAGAGGGAGACAAACATTATTCTAGTTGATCCAGTTGTTACAGATGATCTAATTGGTCTAGTTCATATGCCCAGATACATTGCAGTAGGGCATAAAAGGCCTTCCTAGGCTCGACAAACTCTACATAAGGTAGAGGAACATACAATCCCCTCAATGCACATCCCGAGAAATAAAAAGAGATTTTCGAGCTACCCTTCATACATGATCCACTTCATTGATTATGAGGCTCCTTTTCATGGAGAAGAGACAGGTGAAAAAGTAAGGAAAGATGCCATGACAGAAGAATACCAGTATATCTTAAAGAATGATGTATGAGACATTATTCCAATAACAAAAGGGAAGTCTATGGTGACTTCCAAGTGGATCTATAAAATCAACCATGCAACTAATGGAAGTGTCAAGAAATACAAACTGAGATCTGTCGCCAAAGGATTCCCACAAATAGAGGGAGTTGTATATGATGAGACACTTGATCCAATAATCCTAACACACTTACATCCATACTACCATCCATGAGTTGGAAACTACATCATATGGATGGATTCTTGATGAGTTTGGGCTTCAGGAAGAGTGTTGCTAATACAAACCTATATTATTACATTCTTGGTGATGAGATCATGATTTTGATGACTTATTCAGGAAGTCATGTTGTTGGATACAAGCTATCTTTGACTTCTAATTTCGATATGAAGGATCTAAGTATGATGCACTACTTCTTGGGAAAAGAAGTATGACAGAGGACTGATGGGAATTTTCCCGAGTCAAGGAAAATATACAGTGGGAATATTAAAGAATTTCAGTATGAAAGAATGAAAATCCATTCCTACATCTATGGTGATGAATTTGAAAAGAAAATGAATGATAATGATTCAAATGATATTTTTCCACAGTTGATTGAATCATTGATGTATCTGGTTAACACCATACTCGATATATGATATGCAGTGAATGTACTTAGCCAATTCATGAGTTAGTCGAGACAAAATCACTGGATAACAATGAAACATGTATTGAGATATCTATGAGGCACAGTTGGATATGGCATGAGATATGCCTCCTGTGTAGACTTGAGTTTGCAGGGATATGGAGAATGGACAGAAAGTACAGTGGACCAGAAGAGCCCATCTATTTTTATTTTTTTACCTTGGAGTTTTCCATGGTTTCCTAGTGCAGCAGGAAACAAAACTCTGTGGCCTTGAGCACCACAGACGTAGAGTATATAGCAGTGAGTGTGCGAAGCAGTGTGGCTTTTCAAGGTTCTGATAGATTTAATTGATCATGATATGGATTCTATGATTATAACCAGAGTTGTGTGAAGCTCTTTGAGAACCCTGTGTTTCATGATAGATCGAAACACATTGAGATAAAATATCATTATTTCAGAGACATGATGCAGAGAAATGAAATATATGTGCAGTACCTTCCTACACATGAGCAGATTGAAGACATATTCACCTAAATTATTTCCAATATGAATTTCAAGTACTTCCGTGAGAAACTGGCTTGGTGGAGAATACCTCTCTGGCTGAGAGGGAGCGTTGGTGACTACAACCAAGACAAATTTTGAGTACTTCAGTGTGAGACTTGGCCTAATGGAGAATGCATCCCTAGTTGAGATGGAGTGTTGATGATTACAACTGTGTGATACATCCTCCATAACACAGACTGAGTGAATCGACATGAGAGAGAGCCCATGGGTTGGGTGTGCCCATGAGATGAGTGTGTGGTTCCTATCTGAGATAGAACTAGAACGTTGTGTTGGCCTCCTCTATGAAGAGAGTTGATATGATACTCCAGATTATTCTCATGTGTAACGCAGTGAGAAAGAAGATATGTTGAGTTGGACGTGCCTATGATTGAGAAGAGGTGAACGTGTGGGAAATCCCATGAGTTGGGTGTATCGTTCTCAGACATAGATCAAATGATGTATTATCCTTCTCTGTGAAGAGAGTTGATATGATTTGATACTCCATATGATCCTCCTATGTAACACGGTGAGATATAAGATCTGTTGAGTTGGATGTGCCTGTGTATGAGCATAGGTGAATGTTATCCTAGTGGTTGAGAACCAGTGAGTGTGGTTCTTCTATGAGATGCAGTGAGATAGAGATATGGACATCCATGTGGTTGAGCACAGATGGATGTGCCCCTAGTGGCTGAGCACTAGTGGATGTATGAGATCCCTTTCTATATTTTTCAAGAGTCAAACTTACCTGTAACCCTATTTGTGATGTAAAGGGTACAGGTCGGCCCCACCATAAAGTGAAAGATAATTAATGTAAAATATAATTAAATTATTAATTATATTATGAGTTATTGAGATCGAACCTGTTGTTCCAATAGATACTATTGTTGACATGTTCAGTCTAATATAAGTAAAGGTAAATTCCCCATTGAAGAATCATATCACAAGTGTGAGTTTGGAAATTTCAGCAAACACGTTTTCTTGGGAAAAGTGTGCACCTCTCTTGGGTGCTAGTCTTCAAGGTTTGTGAGTACCCTTTTGTGTGTTAGGTATTTATGGTGGTGGAGGTCTTTCTCTTGAAGAATAAAACAAAGGATTGGTTGGGTTTTCTTCCCTTGTTGAGAAGGGTTTCCCATGATACTTCTTCTATACTTGTGCATGGTGTTTCTTCTTGTGATCTTGGTTGTTGCAACAAATTATTTATGGTTTAAGTAAAATTATAAAAATGGAATGAACTTCATGATTAAGCCTAGCTTATTGAAAAATCAACAGTTTGATGGCAAGGATCCAATCATATGGATACTTCAAATGGAGCAATTTTTTGATCTACATGATGTGCCACATACACAAAAGGTACGAATTGCTTCTTTATATTTAGAACCCAATAAATTTTTGTGGTATCGATGGCTTTTTTCTCGTAAATCACTCGTCACTTAGACAATTTTCATGGAAGAAATAATAGCAGACTATGAGGATACAAGGAGAAATACCTTCTTTAGCCAATTGATAAATCTCAAGCAAAAGGGTTCAATTGCAGAGCACATTGAGAACTTCCAAAGATTGAATATAAAGGTAACGAATATTCCTGATGAGCACCTAATTGATGTAGTCATAGGAACTTTAAGGGATGACATTCAACATGAGGTTCTCCTTTTGGAACCCAAATCATTGGAGAATGCATTCAGGGTGGAAAGAAATGTTGAATGTAAAAATATGGCTATGGATACTAGAAGGACCACTCCTAACATCTATCGAGAGAATAATGTTCCTTCTTCTAAAACACCTCAACCTACAAGGTTGACACCTCAACAATTGGAGGAAAAAAAATAAAAAGTTTTAAGATTTAATTACAACATCAAGTACAGTAAGGGGCATAAGTGTGGTGAGAAGAAATTATTCTACATAGATTGTGAAGAGAAAGAAGAACAAGAACAATAACAAGAACCATCTCAAGATGAAAACGTAGAAGCGATTTCTTCTGAAGAGTTGACTCCCACGATATCATGTAATACATTGGCTGGAATTAGCACTCCTCAAACCCTCAAGATTGAAGGATATATCAAAAATAAAAAGGTAATAGCCCTAATTGTCAAAAGGGATGATTTTAGGGGATAATTTCTCTCATGGGCTGATTTTCCATGGTTTTTGCCAAAAAAAGATTCACTATTCTAAAAATGATTCGCCCAAATTCTATAGGATAAAATTGTTTTACCTTAAAAATGGCCAAAATTTTATACAAACTATATAAAATCCTTAGAAATTTGAATATTTTTATAAAAATATCGCCAAACATTTATAGTTGGCATATGAAGGATCAGTAAGATTCGCCAAGGTTTCTACATTTTAAAATAAATTTCCATCCTTAAAATCATCCCTGCTAATTGATTCTGGCAGTACTCATAATTTCATTCATTATAAATTAGCCAAAGCTCTCAATTTTTTTGTATATCCAGCGCTAGAGTTTCAAGTAATGATTGCAGATGGAGGAACTATCAATTGCTCAGGAAAATGAAATAAGATCAATCTTACAATGGGGGAGTATGTAATTAATATCCCAATGATTTCTATACCCATGGGTGGTGTTGATGTCGTACTAGGAATCCCATGGTTACAATCATTAGGAACAATGGATTTTAATTTTCAATAACTTTTCATGAAATTTTCATTGGAAAGAAAAGAAATTGAGTGAAGCGGTATCACAGGAAAACCGAGTAAGGTGATAAGTTCTAATGGCATGACAAAATTATTGAAAAAGGGGCATCAGGGTGTAATTGCACAACTATTCTCACTATATCTTCACACATCTAAGTCATCTATTCCCCTAGATCTCCAAGGGATAATTGATAAGCATTCAAAACTATTTAAATATATTCCCAAAGGTCTTCCACCCACTCAAAATCATGATCATTTTATTCACCTAATTCCTAGGAGTGTTCCTCCTAACATCAGGCCTTACAGATACCCTTATGCCCAGAAGAGTGAAATTGAGCGTATGGTTGAAGAAATTTTAGAGGCTTGCATTATTAGACCTAGCCAAAGTTCTTACTCTGCATCGGTGGTAATCGTACTCAAGAAATATGGCTCATGGCGTGTGTGTCCATATTATAGAGAGATCAAACATATCACTATTAAAAATAAGTTTCACATTCCCGTCATTGATGAATTGCTAGATGAACTACATGGAGAAATCTATTTCAAAAAGTTGGATCTTCATTCAGGGTATCATCATTTTAGAATGAAGAAATCATATATCCCAAAAACAACATTCTAAACTCATGAAGGCCATTATGAATTTTTGGTCATGCCTTTTGTCCTTACAAATGCACCTTCCACATTCCAAGGGTTGATGAATTACATTTTCAAGCCCTTCCTTCGAAAATTTGTGTTATTATTTTTTTATGATATACTAATCTATAGAAAGTATTAGGAGGTTCATGTACAACATGTTGACAAGGTGCTACAATTACTATAGGAGAAACAACTATATTCCAAACCATCCAAATGTTTATTTGGGGTGAAGGAAGTAGAGTATTTGGGTCATATTGTATATCATGAAGGTATCAAGGTAGAACCCAACAAGATTAAGGCCATGATGGACTCGTCGATTCCCAAAACATTAAAGAATCTTAGAGGATTTTTGGGTTTGACGGGTTACTACTGCAAGTTTGTTCGGAACTATGGAAGAATCGAAGCACCTTTAACGACATTAACTAAGAAGGATGTGTTTTCATGGACTACAGAGGCAACTCAATATTTCGAACAACTTAAAGAGGTGATGTGCAAAGCTCTTATCTTGACCACACCAGACTTCACAAAAACCTTTATTGTGGAATGTGATGCCTCGAGAAATGGCATTGGTGTTTTTCTAATGCAAGAAGGAAGGCCCCTTGCTTTTGAAAGTCAGCCACTCAAGAGAAAGGACTTACACAAACCCATTTATGAGAAGTAAATGATGGAAATACTACATGCATTGAAGAAATGACTCCCTTACCTAATAGGTAGGCACTTCAAGGTCAAAACAGACCATGATAGTCTTAAATACTTATTGGAACAAAGACTATCTTCAGAAGAACAACAAAAATGGGTGACCAAGATATTGGGTTATGATTTTGAAATCATCTATAAAAAAGGGAAGAAAAATGTTGTGTCAGATGCACTCTCAAGAAAGGATGAAGATGTTGAGGCCTTTCTCTGTGTTATCTCGATCATCCAACCCGATTGGATAATAGAAGTGCGGGGTGAATGGAAGAATGAAGAAAACTTGTGGACTCTCATTCAAAGGTTGCAGCATGATTACAGAGAATCAGGTACATTTACATGGAAAAATGATTCACTATGGTACAAATATCACTTATATTTATGTAAGAACTCCCAACTCAAACAAAAGGTACTATTGGAATTGCACACCTCTCCAGTAAGAGGGCACTTGGGATTTTTGAAAACCTACCATAGGGTCAAGAAGGAATTTTTTGGGGATGGCCTTAAAACTGATGTTCAAAGGTTTGTGGCAGAATGTTTGGTTTTCCAAAAAAATAAGGTGGAAACAAATTACAATTAAGACCCCATGTCTTTTACAAACATTATCCATCCCAAGTCAGTGTTTGGAGGAGGTTTCCATGGATTTCATCACAGGGTTACCGAAGTTTGAAGGAAAGAGTTTCATCATAGTTATTGTTGATAAAATGACCAAGTACACACACTTTTGTGCATTTTCTCATCCATTCAAAGCGAGTATAGTTGCCACTGCATTCATGGAGATAGTTCAAAAGATACATGCAAGCCCAAAGATTATTGTAAGTGACAGATATCCCATCTTCATGGGACATTTTTGGACAGAATTATTTTCTTGTTTGGGTACTCAATTTTCTCATAGCTCATCCTATCATCCTCAATATAAAGGACAAATCGAGATAGTGAACAAATATCTGGAAGGCTACCTTCATTGCTTTGTCTTTGATAAACAAACACAATGGTTAAAATGGTTACCCTTGGAAAAATGGTGGTATAACACTTCCTTTCATACTGCAACAAAAATGACACCATTTGTGGCACTCTATGGATACCACCCTCCGTCCATCACTTCTTCTCTAAAATAAAAATATAAGGTTCAAGCAGTGGAAGATCACATCAAGCATCAACAAAGAGTTCTCCAAATATTAAAGGACAACCTAACCATGCCACAGAATCGCATGAAACAACAAGCAGATCAGCATCGTAGTGAAAGAAGTTTTGAAGTAGGGAATTGGGTATTTTTAAGACTACAAACATACAAACAAATGCCCCTCAAGCAAGCCAAGAAGGATAATAAATTACCACCAAAGTACCATGGCCCTTATAAGGTGTTGCAAAAGATTGGTAATATGTCATACCAATTGGAGTTTCTTGCATCTTAATGAGTACACCCAGTTTTCCATGTTTCATGCTTAAATAAGGTTATAGGTGACAAGATCCCAGTTCAAACTATATTGCCAGAACTTGACAAGGAAGAAAAAATCATATTGGAGCCTAAATATATCACTGACACAAGAATTCTCCACCTGAGGAATAGATCCATTTCAGAGTATCTCATTAAGTGGAGGAAACTACCTGCTAAAGATTCCACTTGGGAAGATTAGTCTTTTATACAGAAGCATCCAAAATTACTCAAGCGTTGCAGAAAACACTTGTCTGAAGGGGAGGGGCATGTTAAGCCCTAAATAGTGGCACATTACCCCTTAATTATGGAATATTACATTAGTAATTTTATTTTATTTATGTTGGCTTAGGCCCATTAGTTGTAATTGTACCTCCTAGTCTCCTATATATACCAAGGAGACCTTTTCATTTGGAATCATCGTGCATTTGGAAATTTATGTGGTGTATAAGGAGGTTTCCCTCTTAAAGAGGCTTATTATTTGAAATTCTCTCTTTTTCAATTCGTTGAGTACTTATTCTGAAATTTTTCTATGCTATCTTTATATTTGGTTCCTAACATACATATTGGATCTACAAATTGTAACAACAATAAATCAGTCATTTTTCCGTGAAATTTTTCAAATTTTAAGGGTCTTGAACTTACGAAGGCATTTTAAGGGAGTAAACAACATTTTTAGGTAGTAAAAAATCATGAGGATGTGTGTACCTTTTATATGCAAAATATTTATACCTTAAATGAAATAACTTGGTGAGATATTTCCAATGAGCTATTATAGGATAAAAATAGAGCTTGTATGAGAAAGCTACAATTGAAATAGTGCAAGGTAAAATTTCAATACCAGTTGTTTTTTTCTAGAGGGCATAACTCCCTACTCAGAAGTCAATTTAGGGCATAGGAACATTCTACAGAAATATTATGGAACACAAAATATATTCATAGAGACAAATATGGAATATAGGTACATACAAATTTATGGGAAGAGAAAGAAGACACATGTAGCATACAAGGATAAAATGGAAAACAATCAAAAACTTTTGCAAACCATAATTATCATCCTAGAGCTCGGATGAAGGTGAAATTTTGAAGATCATTTAGAAGGTGGTCATGAATATAATCAATTGGGATTCTATCAAAATTCCAAACGCATTGGCATAGGGATGCTTAAACAAGGATAAAATTGCTAATCCAGGAAAAAAAATTGCAAAATGACAAACTTGTCATTTCGAGATTGTTGCATATTCTGACTAGAGCATCAGTTTGAAAATCTGAGAGTTGTTGTGAATTCAATATCAATATAATTATATGTGTCTCATATAAAAATTTTCTTGGTTCCTAATATGTTTACCTTTGTAGGTGGTCAAAGTTGGTGTTTGAGATTATTTTGCATTCAGGAGAAGGTGCACAAGAGGGTTAAAGTGGAAATATTCAATTGGCCATAAATTTCATCTCAGACCTTAGATTTGGGAAAATGAATATTAAAAGGAAATGAATTGAGGAATAGAATCCATATATAAACCTATAAAAATTATCTGAGTAATATAAGTTACAATCAACTCAGATGAAGATGATTGGTGGTCATTAAAAAGTGGAAAATTAATGCATTATTTTCCAAAAATGTGTATGTATATATATTACCAAACATAAATTTAATTACATGCACATTTTCTTGTAGAATAAAGAGGTTCAAGAAGGAATTTTGGTTCCATTCTGAGAACTATAGTCATGGAGGATTCCTAAGGGTCCTACAACCACAAAGAGGAAATCAAAGGGCTACATGCTAGCATGGGAAATGTTGAGACATAGTCTAATGGAAGAAGAGGCAGGAAAAAGCATGTAAATATGATAATCCTACATAGAGAAGTGTGGAGATATAGGGAAAATAATGAGAATATTATGAAACTTGGGAAGAGATACTATAGAGTATGAAAATGTTGCATAGATAAGCCAATAAGAATCTGGCACAAAGCAAGTGGATAGTGATAGAAATGTGACAACATCCAGATCCCATAGTAGAAGGGATGAGCATGGGAATGACATACAACCAAGAATTATGAATAGGCATCATCATTTCTCGGATCAATCCACTAGGAGAGATCATTCTCAGTGAGAGGAATAATCCCAAGTGTGTCTCCTATCAGGAGGTAGAGGAGAGGGCCTTAGGCATACATCTTGCAAAGTGAACTTAGGAAAATTAAGACACCAAATTTTAATTGTGCACATAGGAAGGGAGAAGAGGTTGAGGCTTGGTTGTTGGGAATGAAGAAATATTTCCAACTTCTTGATTATCCCTCAAGGGTAGAAACAATAATTTCAACCTACCACTTGCAAGGAAAGATAGTTATGTGGTGGGACTAGATTAAGAAATCCAAACAACTTGATGAGAGGAAGGTCTCATGGAGGAATTTAAAAGTATATTTACAAGAGAAATATTTTTTTGAGCATTAGTATGAAATAATTATGAAAGAGATATTTGAACTCAAATTGGGAAGCATGACAATGGATGAATATGATAAGAGGTTCTTTGAGGTATTGAATTATGTTTCCTTCGGACACAAACCCCCTACCTCTCCCAAGGTATGCTCGACCTCCTAATCAAGGATCAATCACTTTCAGAGTCGAATTGAATCTTAGGCTCTTGTTGAACCCCAATTTTAGTTTACACAAGCCCTCCTTAATTCTTTGTGCAGGTTCTTTGAAACTCGCAAGCGCTTTCCTGGCACTTTTCAAAAAAAATATCTAAATGAAAGGTGTTAGCTCCCCCCTCTAGGCCCCTTTCCTCATACGACCTTGGGATGTGGCATGGGACTTAACCCAAAAGGCTCTCAACCTTCGGGCTTCGGGACTCTTGGCCCCCAATGTTCTCTTCCAAGCTCTTGGAGTGATATACCTCTAAACTCCTAATATTTCTCCACATGTACACCCCTAAATCGGTGGCCAGGATGAGTCCTCATCTCTAGCTTCGGACGACCTACAGTCTACTCTCCCTTCTCCCCTTACTCCCAAAGTTCTCTTCCTCCAAATAGAATGATTTTTCGATGTGTTTCCCTTCCGCAATCAATGATTCCGAAAAACTCTAGCCTTTGAGCTTCGAGGTTCTTCCACCTTTGCACAATCCCTTCCCCAAAGTTCCTTTCCTCCAAACCTCATGGATCTATTGACACCTATCAGCTATGGGAAGAACAGTCATGATCACTTTTCTCCTTCAAGAATTCAGCTAACTTGGCTCCCTTTCACTCCTTTAAACCTATGAATGCACTAAGTGTCAAAGGGCCCTGATGGTTATTCTTCGCACAACTATCTCAGATCTGACGATCACCAGTTCCTTGCTGATATCCCACAATATATTCACTGTCACTTCTCCAAATTCTTCCCTTTTAGGGATTTACAGTCATTGGACCTCCTTAGCTTGACTTCAGAGGTATATGAGACCTCTACATTCTCTTTGTGCACTCTCTTCGAACTTTGTACATTCAGATGTAGAAAAATTTCTAATTCATTTATCCTTAATGCTCAGATTGTTATCTCTCATGAACTTGTTCCTCCAAGGTTTTAAAAACTTGGTTGCACGCCTTGCGTCCTCAAAATGTTGCAACACCTATATGTTCTTCCTATAAACAGTGAGTCTGAAATGACTCTTCATGCGCACTCCTTGCGTGGCTCTGTGATTTTTCTGCACTACTACTATCAAATATTCAACGTTATCTCTCTTGAGCTTCTCTGAGTTAAAATTAACTCTGTCAACACACTCCTTGTGGACAATATGCACTCCTTGCACAAGCTCTCAGAAGAGAAACAATTGAGACTTATTCTAACTCCACAGACTCGTGTATTTAATCATCAAATACATTCAAAAGAACAAGAACAAGTAGAAATAAAAAATTTAAATGAACAGGAAACATACCATTCATTCAGATAAACATAGTAATAGCAACACCATATGTTACACGTCAAAATTACTCACTTTTATAGTGTCACAAGTGTCGTCATTACAAGTGTCGCAAGTGTCGCATTTTGCTCACAAGGTCGCAAGTGTCGCATGTTGCTCACAACTGTCGCAGGTGTCAAAGAAAGCATGTTTCCATGATGCCTATGACGTGCCTATAAAGACATGAGAAGGACACTTGAAATACCTCAAACATATGATTTGGAAGAGGAGAAATGAGTCAGCAGGCTTGCAAACCTTTTTCCATCTGAAAGCACCTCAAAAACTGAGTTTTTGGAGGGGAGCTCTCCCACTTACACTATCTCGGAGCGTCGGCGCTCCCCCTTACACTGTCAGGGAGCGTTATAACGCTCCCCTGGCCCTTTTGAGGGAGCACTATAAATTTTGAGAGCGTTGGCGCCCCCCTAAATCCTACAAGGGAGCGCTACAGCACTATGATGGCCCTTTTGAGGGAGCGCTACCTATTATGGGCAGTTGTTAAGCTGTTGAGATGAATGGGGGAAGCATCTTTTCATTCTTGGAAGGCAGTTGGATTCGAATCCCTAGTCCAGTCATGATCTTAGGGAAGATCCTCAACTGAAGGAGGAAAATCCTCACCTTCCCCAAGGATATCTCAAGATTGTTGAGCCTCTCCAAGGATATATAAGCAAGCTTTCTAATGGTGAAAGGGGAGGGAAAAGAGAGAATTACACCAAACTTATGATCTCATAAGTGGTGCTGGAACAGAGATGATTGGGGAAGAACTGAAGATATGAAACTTATGATCTTGGAGGAAACTCACAGTCAGCCAAAGGAGAGTGATCAGTGAAGCTGTTGTTATCCAGGTCATGGATCTTTCAGGCAAGGGTTAGACGAAGAGGACTTGACGAAGCTGTCGCATTCGCATCTAGGATTGTAAGTACTGATGTCATTATTCTCATCAATATGACACGCTTGGCCTGTTTCTTTCTAGTTTGTGTCTAATGTCACATGAACTTATCATTTATTGATAGATCTGTTTTCAAGCTAATATCAATAGAGTAGGAAGTGGTCATATCTTGTTTTGTCCACAGAACTCAGCAAGGAGCAAAGGATTGGAGCGCAACTTGGAGCGTGCAGGGACAAACGTCGATAAAAGGTACTTTTGTCATCCTTCCTTCTCATGTGTTAGTTTAGATAGATTTGAAAGGAAGTCAGTGTCCATGTTAAGCATTTTTTTTCTAGAGTTAGGGTCAAGCTCTTAGAGGCGATCTACCTGTCCGCAGGGAGATTTTCCTACAACAGAAACTGGCGAGTCCACTGGGGAGATAGCCTCAAATCGAAACTTCTTGTTTGAATTTTTCTCCTCATTGACCTTGTTCTATCCCTTGATTGTTTCAGACTTGGTTCACTCCTATTTTGATTGGTTTCATGAGCTGATTGGCTCCTTGTCCCATCATACTCAGCATAGTTGTCGAGTTTGAATTTCAATTTTTTGATTTTCTTGACATTTTTTGGAGTTTCAAACCCTGGCGCCCCTGTCCTTGTGTTAATAGAGCGCCAGCGCTCCCCCATAGCTTTTCACAGAGTGATATAACGCTCCTTGCCTTTGTCAACAGAGCACCAGCCCTCTTTGGCTCAAAAAACCCTCCAGAATTGCTTTTTCTGGGTTTTGCCTCTATGTCTCCTCTGCTGAGTAGCTTTGTGAGTCAATGTTTTCTTCCCTTTCAGCTTTGACATCTATCTTTTAAAGAATAAACATCTTACTAGTTTGATTTTGTAGCCTTCTTCATTATTTTTATTGAGTTTTTCTGTTGAGGGAAGTTTGAAACCCATGCATTGTTTTTCTCTCCTCATCAGCTGAGTAAAAACCCTGGTGAAGGTCATCAAAGGCCTACAGACCTCTTTATTTCGATTTCGGTCAAGATCATTGTTCTTCAACTTTTTATTTTGGGTGTGAAGTTTGTTTTTCTCTTTGATTGTTTCTTTTCTTTCGCTTTTCGTTTTAATCGCAACGAAAGGGTGTATTGTTTGTGTAACTTTTGCTTGTGCTAGTTTGGTTTTCATTCATACAAGAAAGATAATTAGCGAGACGAGCATTGTGTTGTATTGATCATCATTCATACGCAAACAATAAAAGACATCTTTATGATTGATTGCACATATTAGAAGGCATTTAAAAATTTTTGCATTACATCAGGATTTGATTGAAAAAAAAATCTTTTGAGGGCATTCCTTGTTTGTGCTTGATTAGTGAAAAGAACTTTCTCTCTCCCTTAGATAGATGTTCATCGAAAGGAAATGACTGCTTATCATATTTGATGCATTCTTTGGGTCTAAGTCATAATTCCATTTGTTTCACTTCCATGCACCCCTTTGCGTAAAGAATAGGCATAAAAATCAACGCTAATTAAAAGTTATCTAGAACTTTTTCTTTTCTAGGATCCTCCACCAACAGTAGATTAGGCTTAGTACTTTGGATTAGGGTTGTGAGCATAAATCTCCAAAGTTTCCAAAACAAATAGTAGCATCCTGAGTTAGGGAGAGTAAATCCAGTTATCGTATAAGTCAGCCTGGGATCCCCCTCTCACACAGGGGTTACGCACGAGGTCGCGTTCGGGTGAGCTACGGGGACTAACCCTCCATGGTTTAACTGATTGTGGTGGTCGGATCGTATTATGGGGATCACTTTGAGGTAAATCCACAATTACTGCGTGGAAGCCTTCTAGTTGATTTCGGGCTCGATACCCTGCCCGTATGTTCTGGTCGGACTGTCGACTGTTCCCACCCAGGGGCTGACTGTGAATTGGTAACCTTAGTGGCCATAATCTTTAGGGTCTTACACGAGGTGATGGTGATGGGAAGTCTCATTGTACTTGGAGCAGACATTGGTCAATCTCACTCGAGCTCCTTGGAGGGTAAATCCACAATTACTGCGTGGAATCTTGCACCAAGGCGTAAGTCCGTTAAGCAGGTCGCCATTGTAACTGTTCCACCTTATCCTCGCCCCTTCTGGACTTGATCACGCGACGTTGGATTTCATCACCAACTAGTACGGTCATCAAAAGAAGGTCATGTTTGCTTGGTTGTGATTCTTAGATTCTATTAGCGTATGCTGTTTCTTTTACTTAGTGGACCTTAGGTCGAGTCAGTGTTAATGGCATCGAATCCTGGGAGTACCAATGGAGGAAACCATTCTTATGTGGAACCTTATACCTTTCCTTCATTTGGAAACTTTGGTCCTCCATATGTTGCCACACTGAGTCTTCCGGGACTCACTATTGGATTACCAGTTTGGTTATTCCCCACTCTGGTGATCCCAAATCCTCCCAATGTTTCAATTGCACCTAATACTTTGGATGTCAATACACCACCCACACATCAAACTCATGTCGACTTTTCGCCTTCTTCACCCATTAAGTCTTGTTCCATTTCTCCTTCTTCGCCTAGTGAAATCTCTAAAGCAAGTAGCCAGGTTGATCAGAAGAAGAAGAAATGGAAAGAGAAGAAGAAGAAGAACCCGAAAAGGACCAAGACCCCAACAACATCAGATGATGGCTCTAAGAAACCAGTTACTGTTAATAGTATTGGGAGTGTTGATGAGGTCAACAAGATTAAAAGGAAGAATCCAAAATCCAAATTCCCTTGCAGCCTTTGTAAGGGTGACCATTTTCTGAGGGATTTCCCCGGTCTTACCCAGGTCTTAGAAATGTGGTCCTCCACGTCGTCGACCTCTGTCGGTCATGTCGATGATACCCCGTTAACTAGTGACATTAAGGTTGGTAAGAAGAATAAAACTATCAAGTTCCCTTGCATGTTATGTAAAGGTAATCATTACTCTCACCTTTGTCCTCGCATGGACGAGGCTTCTTCTCTTTTGGAAAAACCTCAACTTCCAAAAGGTTATCGTAATCTTTCCTCTGACCCGTCGTTGGTTGATGGACTGGTCAATCCGGTTCCATCCCCAGTCATTCCGGTTGATCAGGTGGTCAATCTAGTTTCCTCCTCGATTGAACCACAAACCCAAGTAGTTGATCCAATTCCGTCATCGATCAGCCCCGCTCTTCATCAAAAGAGTGACACCAAAGTGGTCAATCTGTTTTCATCCTTGGTCGATCCCACTCTCCCATTAGAGAGTGACACCAAAGCAGTCGATCCGTTTCCACCCGTCGACCCCATTCTTCCCTTGGAGAATGAAACCAAAGTGGTCGATCCAGTCTCACCATCGGTCGATCCCATCCCTCCATTGAGGAATGTCCAAGTGACTGATCCAGTCCCTTCCTTGGTCAGTCCCACACTTCATCCGAAGAGTGCCAAAGTGGTTGATCTGATTCCATCACCGGTCAGTCCCACTCTTCCTCTGAAGAGTGCCAAAGTGGTCTATCCAAGTCCACCATTGGTTGATCCGATCCAATCATTGGCCAATCCTACTCTCCTTCTAGAGAGTAAACCCGATACTTCCCATGTTTTTCTTGTTAATACAGACTCTACCATGCCGGGGGGCATTCCTCCTCCCCCTGTGGAACCCCCTCCAAGTAATGAGGCCATCCTTTTTGATTGGGGTGCGCTAACTGGACCTCGTCTTCCCTCCCACATTCCTTTTCAGATTATAGTACAGGTTTGTAGTCGAGACGTTCCTCAAATGTTGATAGATGAAGGTGCATCTGTTAGTATTTTGTCCTATGTTGCTTGGCATGCTTTGGGTTGTCCTCAGCTTGCACCGGTTACACAGAATCTGTTAGCTTTTAATAGAAGAACTAGTCAACCTTTAGGGATCCTCCCTCAGCTTCCTGTAACTTTGGGAGGGAAAACTGTCTTTATTGATGTCATGGTAGTCCGAGACCCCTTGGATTTCTCTTTACTCATTGGGCGGGATTATGTCTATGCTATGAAAGCTCTTGTATCCACCCTTTTCTGTGTGATATATTTCCCTCACGATGGAAGAATTGTGACTATTGATCAACTTTCATTCATCGGCCCCGACTGGGTTACCTCCCTAAGTGGTTCTTATATGCAGACAATATCACCCCCACCGCATGTCAATTATGTGGCGTTATCTCCCATGCTTTCCACTTCCGATGATTTGGATCCGGTAGTTGACATGGTGATCTCTTCGATAGGGTTATTGGAGCCTGATCTCCTTACCCCTGTCACGACCCTCGACATGTGTTTCTTCCAGAGTGATTATCTTCCATCCGACGAAGATCTCCTGGAAGCCATGACCAAGTTTTGTCCTTTGACATGGAACCCTTCCAAAACATTATCCTCTTGGAAGCCATGATCAAGAAAAAACTACGAGAATAGTTTCTCTTCTATGTGGCAAGCTCATTAAAAAATGAAACAGAGGCCACTAGCTTTCATGTTGGGGGCATAACGAGCATAGTTTCTCTTCTCTATGGAAATCTCGTTAAAAAATGAAACAGAGGCCACTAGCTTTCATGCTGGGGGCATAACGAGCATAGTTTCTCTTCTCTATGGCAAGCTCGTTAGAAAATGAAACAGAGGCCACTAGATTTCATGTTGGGGGCATGTCACGAGCATAGTTTCTCTTCTCTGTGGCAAGCTCGTTAAAAAATCAAACCGAGGCCTTGAGCATAGTTTTCCTCTCTGTAGCAAGCTCGTTAAAAAATGAAACAACAATCTGGGGATCAAACCTGGAACCTTGATCATAGTTCTTTTCCTATGTCAAGCTCGTTAAAAAATGAAACAATCACCTCTCCCTTCAAGTTGAGTCTTTCGCCATATCTCATAGATGTCGAGTCGAGTCTTTCGTTAGGTCTCATTTTGAACCTTCAGTTCATCCACCTGTATCCTTTTTCTCCATCTAGCACAGAAATTGGTGACAACCTCAAAGTTGGTGAATGAATTGAATCTTGGGGGGCATGGCTCCAATATTTGATGATCATTCTGGAGTCAAGCCACTAGCTTTCATGCTGGGGGCATACCGAGCTTAGTCTTTGTTCTTTCTCGTGCTCGTAAAAATATGAGAACGTAACCAGGTAAACTTTTATCTCTTTTTCGGACCT
>ML818772.1:108698-120310 GCA_009831015.1 Picea engelmannii
GTATGAAAAAGGAACTGAGAGAGTTCTCTTTTAAGCATTTTTCCAAACTCTATAATCCCGAAAAACCTTCGAGTTTTCTGTCTTTGGACTCGTTAAAGCACACATCGACAGGCCCATACGGGACCGATCCCTTACTTCTTCTGATTCGTTAAACAAAGGAAGAGGAACTTACCGAAGGTGAGTTATATCGAGCATGTGTTATCCTCCTCGAGCTCGTTAAATCAAAAAGAGGTACTCATCTATCTGGATGGGGGAAAAATTGAAAGGAGCAAGCCAAGCAGTCTCTTGAGAACATCGTCCAGCACTTCTTAGAGTCACCCTTGAACACGGCACTTTGTCATTTACATACATCATAATCCGTTGAACCTCTGCACTGAGCCAATCCTTTGAGTTCCTTTCACTCCTCTGGGTCACCTAACGCAAGTCATCGCGTCCATTGCATAAGTATTGGTCCACGTCACATTTTGTTGTTTTGCCTCAGTGTTCAAGGGAAGTACCCACCTCGAGAGTCAACCATCCCAAATATCTTGTCTCAAAACCCGTGTCAGTCTATGTTCTTTTGATCTACCAATTACATCTTTATATGCGTTTCACGTCATTGATGGGGAATACATCAAGGCCCTCCCTCGACGAGTCTATTCCTGTCGACTTCAACGCATTATTCGAGAATTAGACTTAGAAACTAATTAGTACTTTGGGACCTGCATGCCTCAATGGTAGGCCTCCTCACATTTGAAAGTGGGTTTACACCATTGACCTCTGATCGAATGGTTCGATGAATGTTCGACCTCAGCTCATCTATTCACGTTCGATGGAATGTACTACGGTACCTTGGGAATCATTGACATTAATGGTGATCTCCCTCGCACTTGTTAATGGTTTACCTCATTGACCGGTAATCAAGTGGTTTCTGTCATGTTCGACATCAAGACATATATTCACATGGTTAGAATCGTATCACACTGGGATTGGTAAGAAGACCCTGGGTTGAGCCATTGAGCCATCACTTTGATATATGCTTTTCCCAGGTTGCGAAGGAGTTTTCTATTGGAAAAAGAACACATACACTGTTACATAGATCCACTTTGTATTGGTCGTGGCTATGTCTTGTCATCTCGTAGATCCACTGTGTATTCTTCGTGGCTACGATTAGTCTGAGTCATCAAAGTATAGATCCACAGTGTATCTTCGGTGGCTATACCCTTTTTTCAATACAATTATGGATCTGCAGTGTATATTATGGCGGCCATACCTTACAAGTCTCGATCACCCAAGCATAGGTATGCCTGCCTTGGGTTTTGAAATATGTCATGATATTTGTTGGATGTTTGTGTGCAGCTTCCGTCAGGTTCTCCGAGTCTATACCCTTGCTTGAACGTCTACAAAGTATTTCAGTCATCAATTCGCGTCTTCTGACTTCATACTTTGGGGGGCAATCTGTTACACGTCAAAATTACTCACTTTGATAGTGTCGCAAGTGTCGTCATTACAAGTTTCGCAAGTGTCGCATTTTGCTCACAAGGTCGCAAGTTTCGCATGTTGCTCACAACTGTCGCAGGTGTCAAAGAAAGCATATTTCCATGATGCCTATGACATGCCTATAACGACATGAGAAGGACACTTGAAATGCCTCAAACATCTGATTTGGAAGAGGAGAAATGAGTCAGAAGGCTTGAAAACCTTTTTCTATCTGAAAGCACCTCAAAAACTGAGTTTTTGGAGGGGAGCGCTCCCCCTTACACTATCTCGGAGCACCGGTGCTCCCCCTTACACTGTCAGGGAGCGTTATAACGCTCCCCTGGCCCTTTTGAGGGAGTGCTATAAATTTTGAGAGCGTTGGTGCCCCCCTAAAGCCTACAAGGGAGCGCTACAGCGCTCTGATGGCCCTTTTGAGGGAGCGCTACCTATTCTGGGCGGTTGTTAAGCTGTTGAGATGAATGGGGGAAGCATCTTTTCATTCTTGGAAGGCAGTTGGATTTGAATCCCTAGTCCATCCATGATCTTAGGGCAGATCCTCAACTGAAGGAGGAAAATCCTCACCTTCCCCAAGGATATCTCAAGATTGTTGAGCCTCTCCAAGGCTATATAAGCAATATTTCTAATGGTGAAAGGGGAGGGAAAAGAGAGAATTACACCAAACTTATGATCTCATAAGTGGTGCTGGAACAGAGCTGATTGGGGAAGAACTGAAGCTATGAAACTTATGATCTTGGAGGAAACTCACAGTCATCCAAAGGAGAGTGATCAGTGAAGCTGCTGTTATCCAGGTCGTGGATCTTTCAGGCAAGGGTTAGATGAAGAGGACTTGACGAAGCTGTCGCATTCGCATCTACGATTGTAAGTACTGTTGTCGTTATTCTCATCAATATGACACACTTGGCCTATTTCTTTCTAGTTTGTGTCTAATGTCACATGAACTTATCATTTATTGATAGATCTATTTTCAAGCTAATATCAATAGAGTAGGAAGTGGTCGTATCTTGTTTTGTCCACAGAACTCAGCGAGGAGAAAAGGATTGGAGCGCAACTTGGAGCGTGCAGGGACAAACGTCGATAAAAGGTACTTCTGTCATCCTTCCTTCTCATGTGTTAGTTTAGATAGATTTGAAAGGAAGTCAGTGTCCATGTTAAGCATTTTTTGTCTAGAGTTAGGGTCAAGCTATTAGAGGCGATCTACTCCTTCAACAAACTTATACAATGCTCTCAACAACAACGACTCTCTCTCTCTCTCTCTCTCTCTCTCTCTCTCTCTCTCTCTCTCTCTCTCTCTCATGAATGAATGAATGAATGAATGATAACTATCGCAAATAAGCAACATCTAACTTTCATAAATGAGCAACATCCCACCTCTTTGGGAATAAGATTAAAATATATATACAAGGGGTTATTCATCGAGCATTTCCCCCTAACAACCTAATCTTATCCTATTAGGATTTAATGCATCCATCTACTAAGGAATTTGATGTTAATAGCATTTACAAATAAGATAAGGGTTGATGTGAATCCTTTGTACAAGACATCCTTTACATTAAAGTGATACTGATCCGAGAGGATATTTTCGGGATGGCCTTAGCCTCCATACATTAATTACATTTATTTTTATTAAATTCAAATTCAAAAATGGTGCACTCTCCTTTGTTTATTCCAAATTAGCTCCATAAATGCATTGGATGATGTGCGTTACTCTAGCTTTTCCTCCTTTTAATACTAATGTATATGCTCATGCATCATACTCCTTTGGCCAAAACTTCATGGACTCATGTCCATGTGCTCCTACATTGTATTTCCTTACTTTTGGATCTATGCTTCACTTACCTAGCTGGCATCTTCTTCTGGATGGCCTTTCCACTTCACAAGGTATTCAAAATAAGTCTTCCTTTTGGATAATCTTCTCCATATGTGGCTTCTCTACTACAGGAATTTGTTGTTCCCATATGATCTCATTCTGATTTTATGATTCCTCTATTTCATCTTCCTTGTAAAGATACATGTATGCAATGTTAAAAATGGGTGATATTCCCACGTTGTCTGGCAGCTCAATTTCATAAGAATTTGCTGCAAAATTTCTAAGTATCTTGCATGGTCCTATCTTTTTCATTTTCAATTTGTTATATGTTCCCTTTGGGAACCTCTCCTTCCTCAAGTGTGCTAAAACTTGATCTCCCACTTCAAATTGAAGATACCTCCTATGTTGATCAACTATGTCTTTGTACTTCTTATTGTTTTCCTGCAGCTACTCCTTGATCTCACCATGAAGTTTTTGCATCCTTGCAGCAAAATCTTCTTCTCCTGCACTTTTGAACTCACTATGTCCCAAATATCTTAGTTTTGATATCCCTCTTCGGTGCATTCCATACACTATCTGGAATGTACTTTTTCCTATGCTCCTATTTGGTGAATCATTGTATGCAAATTATGCTTGTGGAATAATCTAATCCCACTGACTGTTATGCTCAGTGACTAAGATCCTTAACAAATTCCCCAAAATTTTGTTTACCACCTCAGTTTCTCCATCTATTTGAGGGTGATATGTTGAACTGAAGGAAAAAATTGTCCCCAATTTCTTCCACAGTCTTCTCCATAAATGACCAACAAATTTGGTGTCTCTGTCTGAGACAATGCTCTTGGGAAAACCATGTATCCTTATAATTTATTTAAAAAACAAACTTGTTATCTGTGTAGCATCATTTGTCTTCTTGCATGGTATAACATTTTCCATTTTGGAAAGTCTTTCAACTACCACAAATATGGAATCACTTCCCCTCTGGGTTCTTGGAAATCCAAACACAAAATCCATGTTGATAGCATGTCAAGGCCTATCTAGAATAGGCAATGGCTGATAAAGACCAGTGTTTTGTTGCCTTCCTTTTACATACTGGAAAATTCTGCATTTGTTCACAAATTTCTTCACTTCAGATCTCATACCTAGCCAATAGTATGAGCTACTCAATTGTGTGAATGTTTTAACATGGCCAAAATGTCCTGCTAGGCCTCCACTATGCTTCTCTTTCAATAGATTATCTCTCATTGAGAATTTTGGTATGCACAATTTGCTCCCCTTGAACATCAATCCATCCTGAATCAAATATTCCATCCATGGGATACTATCCCTTAGAAAAGGATTTGCACATGCTTCATAAGCTTCTTTCAAAACTGAATCTTCACCATACATTTCCTTAAGGTGTTCAAACCCTAAGGTTTCCACTCTGAATTCCTGCATAATCAAACACCTCCTACTCAAAGCATCTGCAACTTTGTTTCCACTACCAGAAATATGTTTAATAACAAAAGTGAAATTTTGCATAAATTCCACCCACTTTGCATGCCTTTGATTCAAGTTCTCTTGTCTAGTTATGAACTGTAGAGATTGATTATCACTATATAGCACAAACTCCTTGGGAATAAGATAATGCATCCACTTATTTAAGGCTTGAATTACTACATAGAATTATTTGTCATATGTGGAGTAATTTTTCTTGGTAGCATTCAGCTTCTCACTAAAATATGCAACAGGTTTGTTATCTTGGCTTAAGACTTCTCCAATTGCTAATCCACTAGCATCACACCTTCCTTGAAATGTCTTTCCAAAATCTGGTAGAACCAGAATTGGCTGTTATGTGATCTTATCCTTCAATATCATGAAGCTCTTCTTAGCCTCTTCTATCACTTAAAGGATTTATGTCTCTTCTTCACAGTGTCTAATATTGGTGCACATATACCACTGAAATTTCTAATGAATTTCCTATAGAAACTTGTTAATCCATGGAATCTTTTTACATAAAATATGCTCCTTGGTGATGGCCAATCTCTGATAGCTCTCACCTTTTTTGGATCCATCTTCAGCTCATTTGAAGAGATCACAAAACCCAAATATATGATTTTTGTCTTCATAAAATATGACTTCTTTAAATTTATCAACAACTTGTCTTGCTGCAACCTCCTCATCACTAATGTCAGGTGTCTCAAATGTCCTTCTTCAGTTCTACTAAAGACCAGTATATCATCCAGATATACAATGAAAAATTTACCTATGAAGTCTTTAAGTACTTCATTCATCAATCTCATAAATGTGCTTGGGGCATTTGTTAATCCAAATGGCATAACAAGCCACTCATACAACCCTTCATTTGTTTTGAATGTTTTTTTCCAATCATCTCCCTCTCTCATTATTATCTGATGATAACCACTTTTCAAATATATCTTTCAAAAATAACTTGCTCCACTCTAGTAATCCATCAAATCATCATTCTTGGGTAAAGTAAGTATGTACCTGAGAGTGATCGTGTTGATGGATTTGGAATCTGTACACATTATCCATCCTTCATCCTTCTTAAGACTAAATACAGTTGGTACTGCACATGGGCTTAAGCTCTCCCTAACTAAACCCTTTTTTAACAGATCTTGGATCTAGTTCTTGAATTCTTCATTCTCTTGAGGTGTCAACCTATATGTTTATTTGTTTGGAAAACTTTCTTCTAGAATAAGGTCAATGTGATGATTGATTCTCCTAATGGGTGGTAATGAGAAAGGTAACTCATCCACCACTATATCAACAAAATTTTCTAGCAACTCTTGAATTTCTTCAAGCAAATCATCCACAGTTGTACTGGTAAGGATGACTCTAGGATTTCTCACTACAACAAACTGCACCTCTTGTTCCTTCTTGAATTCATTCAAGAGATCCTTCCCACTCATGAGAAGTATGCTTGGGCTAGTTTCTTCCTTCACTTTATTATCCTCTATTGAAAAAAACATGTGTTTCCTACCATTATTCTCTAGTGTATAAGTTTTTTTCCTCCCATCATGTATGAAATTTCTGACAAACTACCATGGTCTTCCCAACAAAACATGAAAAACACCCATGGGAATTACATCACTCAAAATTGCATTCTTGTATCCTTCTATTTTAAATTCAACTTGGAATTGTTTATTTACCATTACCCAGTGTCCTTTCTGCAACCATGAAACTTTATATGGATTTGGATGTGCATTTGTTTCCAGATCAAGTTTTTCCACCATCTCTGTGGATACTATATTTTCAGTGCTCCCACTATCAATTATCACCTTGCAAACTATATCCTTAGTCTTGCAAGAAATCCTAAATAGATTGTCTCTTTGTACTAGTTCTTTCGCCTCCTTCTCTAGTTTCAAGAGAAGTTTCCTCATCATGAGGGATCTCCCATCTTCAGGTGCTTCTGCTTCAACATTCCTTCTCTACGCTTCATAAATGTGAGCGTATCCTCCCTATTTCCTTTTATTGGGGAACTCCCAAGACATATGCCATGTCTTTCCACAGGCATAGCATTTCACCTCTTCTCCTATGCCTCTTCCTCTTCCTCGAGGAAAATAATTTTTCCACCATACCATTTTCCTTGGTAACTTCCTCCTCTCTTTGTATGACTGTGAAACCTTCTAGCCTCGGCTTTGGGATTCTGAGCCTTGTCATGGACAATTCCCTTACATCTGTGTGGGATTTTTCCTCTGTCTCATTGGATTTTCTTTCTGGCCAACTTATCTTATGATTTCAAGGCATCCTGATAAGCATCTTCAACTATCCTCATAGTCACCATGTTGATTGCATCCTGTATTTCATATATCATGCCATTAATGTACCTAGAAACCATCTCTTCATCACTTTCATGATGTCCAGCTCTAATATTCAACCTATAGAACTCTTATGTGTACTCTTTTACTGTCAAACCCTTTTGTCTCAGGTTTTGTAGTCTCCTGAACAGATTTATTTAATAGTCTTTGGGTATGAATTTAGCCTTTAGCTTGGCTAGCATTTTGTCCCAGCTTTTAATTTTTTTGTTTTCCTTTGCTTCTTTTGTCAGCCTGCATTTCATCATACCATAGTGTTGCATTCCCTTTTAACCTTGTGACAACATGTTTTACCTTTTTCTCATCATCGACCTCCTCATAGTCGAAGTATTTTTCCATTTCTCTTATCCAGTCCAGCATCTCTTCCACATACAAATTGCCTTCATACATTGGGATTTCCATTTTTTCTCTGGATCCCAGTTTTACAACCACTCTCAGCAAGAATTCTTCTATATCCTATTCTCCCGCAACCCCTTTAGGTTCCATTTCTTCACTTTTAGCTTCATTGATGTCACATGCATCTGGTGCTCTTCTCTGTACAGTTTCCATGGAATCTATCCTTACACGGAGTCTCCTCATTTCCTCCTCCATTGTTGGATTTGTCACAATTTTTTCCCTATATATTCTTGGAGGAATGATGCTAATATGTTTTCACACAGATCTTAAATTATGGGTCTGATACCACTTGACACAAACCCCTTGCCTCTCCCAGGGTCTTCTCGATCTCCCAGTCAAGGATCGATCACATTCGGAGTTGAATTCACTCTTAGGCTCTTGTCGAAATCCAATTTAAGTTTACACATGCCCTCCTTAGTTCTTTGTGTAGGTTCTTTGAAACTCGCAGGCTCTTTCCTAGCACTTTTCAAAAAACAAAATATAAACGACTAGCGCTAGCTCCCTCCGCTAGGCCTCTTTCCTCATACGAACTTGGGCTATGACCTGGGAATTAACCCAAAATACACTCAGCCTTTGGGATTCAGGACTATTGGTTGCCAATGTTCTCTTCCAAGCTCTTGGAGTGATATACCTCTAGGCTCTTGATATTTCTCCACGTTTCCACCCCTAAATTGGCGGTCAAAATGAGTCCTCATCTCCAGATTCAAATGAACTCCAGTATACTCTCCCTTATCCCCTTACTCCTAGAGTTATCTACCTCTGAATAGAATGATCTGTCGACACATGTCCCTTCTGTGATCAATGGTTGCGGTGAACTCTAGACTTCGGGCTTTGAGGTTCTTCCACTTTTGCACAAGCCCTTTCTTGAAGTGCCTTTCCTACGGACCTCACATATATGTTAACACCTATCAGTTGTGGGGAAAATGGTCACAATGGATTCACTCTTTTGGGAATTCAGATATATTGGTTCCCTTTCACTCCTTTAAACCTCTTAATGCACTAAGTGTTGAAGGGCCCTGATGGCTATTCTTCGCACAACTGTATTATATATGACGGTCACCAGTGCCTAGGAGATATCTCATGGGATCTTCATTGTCACTTCTCCAAAATCTTCCCTTCTATGGATTTACGGTCGTTGGACATCCTGATCTTGAATTCGGAGGTATATGAGACCTCTACCTACTCTTTGTGCACTCTCTTTGAAATTTTGACGTTCATACTTAAAAAACTTTCTAAGTCTTTTCTCCTCAATGCTCAGATCACTATCTCTCCTGAGCTTGTTCCTCCAAGGTTTTAAAACCTTGGGTGCACTCCTTACATCCTCAAAACTCTGCAATGTCTATCTATTCTTCCTCTTAATAGTGAGTATGAAACTACTCTTCATGCGCACTCCTTGTGTGGCTCTATGCTTTTTCTTCACTACTACTATCAAAGATTCAATGCTATCTCTCATGAGATTCTCTGAGTTAAACTTAACTCTATCAATGCACTCCTTACGGACAATATGAACTCCTTGCACAAGGTCTCATAAGAGAAACAATTGAAACTTATTCTAACTCCACAGACTCATGTATTTAATCATCAAATACATTCAAAAGCACAAGAACAAGTAGAAACAGAAAATTTAAATGAATAGGAAACATACCATTCATTCAGATAAACATAGTAACAGCAACACCAGACATTTGGGTCAAAGATTCTTTGTTTTATTCATTCAAGTGACAAAGTATACATACATATAGGCAGTTCTCCACTTCTCCTTCAACAAACTTATACAATTCTCTCAACAACAACAACTCTCTCTCTCTCTTTCAAGAATGATAACTATCGCAAATAAGAAGCATCTAACTTTCACAAATGAGCAATAGCCCACCTCTTTGGGCATAAGATACAAATATATATAAAAGGGGTGATTCATCAATAATTTCCCCCCAAAAACCTAATTCTATCCTATCAGGATTTAATGCATCTTGTTCGATTTGAAGCGATTCTGAGCACTTTGAATTTTAAGCAAAATTTGATCCCCTAGATCACATATACTAAGGACTCTGGATTTAATAGCATTTACAAATAAGATAAGGGTTGATGTGCATCCTCTATACAATATAGCCTTTACATTAAAATGATATTGATCCAAGAGGATATTTTGGGGATGGCCTTAGCCTCCATACATTAATTACATTTATTTTTATTAAATTCAAATTCAAAAAGGGTGCACTCTCCTTTGTTTAGTCCAAATTAGCTCCATAAATGTGTTGGATTATGTGCGTTACTCCAGCCTGTCCTCCTTTTTGTTAAATTATGAGCTTGATTTCTTATGCGGATTAATTCTTTTATTTTCTTAAACACTTTGATTCCAAATTAATACACTTCAACAATACCAAATCATAACCGAATAGCAATAACTATGTAGATAAGTAAGCATGCACATCAACAACACATATACCCTGGGGAAACCCTGTACAGGGAGAAAAACCCCAACAAACGATATTCCTTTATTGAAATAATAATGTAAGATCACTTACAAATATCCACCATGAATGTTATGCTCTTAAAGATATTTTCAAGATGACTTTGAACTGATAAAGACCTAAGAGACCTTGCTGAAATACACCTCTGATATGTTGCCTCCATTGTTGATATA
Source organism: Picea engelmannii (assembly GCA_009831015.1). Taxonomy (NCBI): domain Eukaryota; kingdom Viridiplantae; phylum Streptophyta; class Pinopsida; order Pinales; family Pinaceae; genus Picea; species Picea engelmannii. The sequence continues at coordinate 118,840 of ML818772.1, forward strand.
CATCACTGATATGCTTCTTTGGTATGTTGCCTCTTTATCACTGATATGCGCCTCTATTGCTTCACCCTTAACCTGCATATCAAAACTATGTTGAAGAGAGGGGTCGACCTCTTCTTATAAATGATGAAGAGGAGAAGAGGAGAGGCTTAAAATAGTAACTTGTTTTCATGATTTAATCATAACTCGGCTTCATACTTTAGTTCAAACTTAGAACTAGACTTGAGACTGGTATACTTTAGTTCGAAAATAGAACTAGACTTGAGACTTCAATTACAACTCAGCATTACACTTTAGTTCGAAAATAGAACTAGACTTGAAACTGGTATACTTTAGTTCGAAAATAGAACTAGACTTGAGACTTCAGTTACAACTCAGCATTACACTTTAGTTCGAAAATAGAACTAGACTTGAGACTTCAGTTACAACTCAGCATTACACTTTAGTTCAAAAATAGAACTAGACTTGAGACTTCAGTTACAACTCAACATTACACTTTAGTTCAAAAATAGAACTAGACTTGAGACTTCAATTACAACTCAGCATTGCACTTTAGTTCAAAAATAGAACTAGACTTGATACTTCAGTTACAACTTGACTCTTAACAAGGCAATTCAGAATTCTCTTCCTGGTGGATAATATTACATGTGCCAACGCACTAGATCAATACATTTATATCATTTTCAATATTAGGAATATCGTTTGTTTCTAGCTCATAGGAATTTTATATTCAACCTAACTTTTGCTAGATGCCTTGACTTTTTCTCATGGCTCACAAGGTTTGACTAGGCTCACAAAGGTTGTACGTTCCCCCAAACTTTTTCACTAGTTTTTCTATGCTCACAGAGGTTGTATGTTCCCCCTGACTTTTTCACTAGACTATCTATGCTCACAGAGGTTGTACATTCCCCCTGAATTTTGCATTAGACTCACATAACATCTCATTCGTCATGACTTTTGGTTTGACTCACAGAGGTTGTACGTTCCCCCTGGCTTTTGTAAATACCTCACAGGACTGGTTGATTCTCTAAATCTCTCTGGCTAGCCTCAAGGTGGCCCATATAGCCTCTCATTAGAGAATGAATGACGATGCTGCCAAATTCAACACTCCCTCTCAGGGAGGGAGTCATTCTCAGCCACACCAATCTTGCCTCTCAGCTGCACAAATTGTCTTGAGGTCAGAGGCTTGGTCAAGATATCAGCTACCTATTCGCTCGTGGCTATGTGTTGTAACTTTACAGTTTTTCTATGGACCAAGTCTTGGATGTAGTGGTACCTCATGTCAATATGTTTTGACATGTCGTGAAATATCGGGTTCTCTGTCAATTTTATGTAACTTTGATTATCACAATGAACCACCGTCGTCTCGATCTTGTCACCAAACAACCGAGAAACCAATTTTTTGAGCCATACTGCTTCCTTGCTAGCATCACTTGTTGCAATTTACTCAGCCTCTGTTGTACTCTATGCAATG
>ML818773.1:0-36699 GCA_009831015.1 Picea engelmannii
AGACAATGGAAGTGGGCATGCCATATAAATTAAAAATATGATCCATGAAGGCTTGGGAAACTACAGAGTGGGTAAATGGGTGTGATAAGGAACATAAATGAGAATATTTGGAAATATTTTCGACTACCACGATGATCATTGATTTCTTTCCTTCTATTGGGATTCCCACTATAAAATCCATAGATATTCCAATCCATATATGTGTTGGAATTAATAGTGGTTGAAATTCCCATCACATATTCACTATATAACCTTTGTTTCTTTGGCAAGTTCCACAGGTTACTGTAAAATCTTGAAAAACTATTTTCATGCCCTCTCAAAATAATTAGTTCTTACTTATTTCATAGTTTTATGAAAGATAGACTAATATATTGTAGTGGATGAACGTAATTCCTATAAAACGTTTTGCTTCAAGGTAGAATTATTTAACAAGGCAATGTTCCCTTTAGACTTTAATGTATGTTGTTTACATTATACCCTTGAGAGTTTGGATCTTTGTGAAGCCTTTAGATGAGTTGAATGACAATTTGATTTTATAACTGTAATCAATGGGCTTCCTCAAGACAACCTAGCATGGGGAAAGTTAAGGAAAATAAGGATCCATCCTCCTCAAATTGCCTCAATAAATCATCAACCACCACATTTCCTTTACCCTTATTATATATAATATCATAATAATACCCAAACATCTTGGTGACCCACTTATTTAGCTTTGGTGAGGATAAAATTTGTTCTAGAAATTATTTCAAACTTTAATGGTTGATATTGATCCAAAAATACCAGCCTATGAAATGTGGATGTGAATTCTCCACCACATGAAGGATGGTCATCATCTCTTTATCATGTGCAAATTTACCCAAATTGTGATGACAAAATTGGTTATTGGTGAATTCCAAGGGACACCATTCTTGCATCAAAACCATGCCAATACCTCTACCTAAGGCATCACATTCTAGGAAAAAAATATTAATAATACATGGCATTGCTAATTCTAGAGTAGTGCACATGGAATCCTTTAATTCTAAAAAGGTTTTATTAATTTCCTCTCCTAATTCAAAAGAAATATTTTTTTAGCATATATGTTAAGGGAGAAACAATTTTTACATAATTTTTTACAAACTTCCTAAAGCATACAAAAAAAACTAGAACATCTTGGGTTGAAAACACTCTTACATAGTGGAAACCTTCTTTCAATATATGTGTATTCCATTCTAACTGACAACGTTCCCTAAGTATTCAACCTTTGGAGCCCCAAAATAATTTATGGATCTTTTTAGGAGTAGTTGGTTGTCCTATAAGAGTTGTAAGGATTTATCAACATGATCTATGTGTGAATCCTAGGTTTTCTTGTAGATCAAGGTATCATTAAAGAATACCAAAACAAAAATTCATAGAAAGGGTCAAATTTTTTTGTTCATGAAACTCTCGAAGGTGATGAGTGATATTTTGTGGAAGGTTATATTTAGGATGTTTTCCTCTTTCGACCATATTTGGTGGTGTCCAAAACATAGATAAAGTTTGGTGAAAACATTGGCTCCATTAATTTCATCAAAAAGATCATGAATAATTAGGATGGGGAATTTTTTTTATGATTATTTTATTCCAAACCCTAAAATTAGGAAACATATGCCAAATAATTTCCTTATTTAATACATGACAACTAGTGATGAGTAGGGATTAGTATTGGGATGTATGAATCTATCAAATAATAGTTCATTACTGATCTTTTTTATTTCATTATTCTATATAAACAACTTCATATAATGATATAATAGTTCATTACTGATCTTTTTTATTTCATTATTCTATATAAACAACTTCATATAATGATGTAATAGTTCATTACTAATCTTTTTTATTTCATTATTCTATATAAACAACTTCATATAATGATGTGCATTGTGTGGTAGAATATCAAGAATCATTGGAATAACATGGTCATCCTCCCCTCGTGAAGGTGGTAATCCATTGGATGTTTCAGATATTTTTATGGTTATAGAGGACCAATGGGATTGAACTACATAATAATTCTTGAGTGGATTTTCTTTAATAGATTTTCCATGTGAGTAGAGGTGATATTTTTAGGGGAACCAAATGTAATCACAAAGAAGTACATCACAAATACCCATGTCAATATAAAACATGTGAATTTTTATATTATACATGCTCGTTTGGAGTTTCACATTTACACATTAGTCGACACATTTCATTGTACCACCATTGGAAATCAAACTTTTAAAATTAGGTATAGGATCAATATAACAGTGGGTTATCATGGCCACTCTACTATGAGTAAAATTGTGGGTTATCATGGCCACTCTACTATGAGTAAAATTGTGGCCTTGGATACTTGAATGTAGCTTAAGGAAATCTAAGGCCTAAACAATCGATCGCTACATCAAATTCATTACACGCAAGTAGACTGATGCCCATAACACCATATTACATATAATTTTAGCACGCGTAAGGACTCTAAACCCATCAAATAGTCCTAGATCACATTAAGGAAATGCGCGCTAACATTCTAATAGGCGGTCATTATTTACATCAACTACTCGAGACGCATGAGATATCTAGCCACTTTAATAACTCTATGTATCATTCTTCAAAGCTTGCATAGTCAATCATAGTCCATAATTATTCAATGCGCAATTGGAAATCCTCGATGAAAACTTTATTCAATCACAATTTTGTGGAGCGAGAGACAACCGTTTACATCACCCAAAGTAAAAATTTCCGGTGCAACGGTTCTAGTACAACATACAACACACAAGTCGAGGTGCAACAACAAATATCGACAGAATCCAGGTGCAAGAAATTTAATCTAAAAAATTTTCAGGCGCATGAGAACAAATACAAGCAAATCACAAGTCCCTTGGGTGAGACGCACAGTAACTTAGCTATTAATTAACATGTCTTACCATTATTCGAGACGTCCACGGATCCACAATTCAACTTTCTAAAACGCAATCGTTAAGAAAATCAATGGTCTAGCTTAAGGAGAAAATATAGTTAACACAAAAGAGTTCTATAGACCCTAGGAGAAGCTTAATGAATAGCATCACTACAATCTCCATTTAAGAAGTTTTGACAAAGTAAGGTCAGGAAATGTCACTCCCTTACCGCAAGGTCCCTCGACGACGTGGAAGGATTTATTTTAAATGAACCAAACGTTGAGTAGCAAAAGGGAACAAACTCGTAACTGACATCTATGCACAGTCTGGTATTTCAGAAGGGAAAAACTGGGTAGGCACAGAGTACGACACCTGTGGGAAGGCTCCTGGCAACACGCAGAGGCTGAGCTGTAATAGAGTCCCTTAAGGAAGTCAAATCTGTGTCTCTCTCTCTGCGCATGTGCATGCAACACAGTTAAATAATTAAACATCTAGATCTGGAGACCCAATCTGATAATAAAAACGAAAACACCAGGATCTGGAGAGAACGAAACGCAAACGAAGAGAATCTAAAACCGTAGGAAGCTCTCGATGTACGTAGCAGTGTGCCGTTGGCCGAGCTTTAAGCACAAAAGCAATGCGAAAATACTTGTAAACAGAGAGGCTGAGGATGCAATCTCCTGGGCAATTCAAGGAATTCGTTGGGCGAAATTGAAGCACAAAATTGTTGTATGACTTACCAATAACCGCAGGGAAAACAATGGGAAAATACGTAAGAGGTTAATCCACATCATAAATCAAGGAAACTCTAGATAACATGTGGCTAAGATAGAGGGGAGGGTTGCGCAAAAGGTTATGGCTAAGAAGAATAAAAATACGCAGGCCTGCTCTCACATCTTTTGGCAGAAAAAATAAAATGAAAATGATATAACACAGGCAACCCCAATTTCTATGCAATGAAGCAACACACCAGGCGACCATTCTCTACACACAGATCTATGAGTGATCCATCCATCTACACACACAAATCGCAAAGTACACCAAGGGGCTCCAGACAAGCGATTCCTCGGTTGTGTAGAACCGGGTAGAACCCAGTGCCAAGTCTGAGCGAGCTCAAAATTGGTGTAAAAAAAAAACGTAAAACTAACTCCAAACATTCNACAGGGTCAATAGAAAAAAAAAAAAAAGCGAAGAGACTTTAAATCCGCAAGGCTACACAAAAATGATTTGGGCAGAGAATATCGATTAAAACCGAATGCTGAGACAACAACGCGGAAGTAAGCAAAGACGCAGAGTAGCCAAAAGAAATTGTAACGTAGGCTAAGTACTGGGCGAGGCAAGAAGGCGCAGAAATATAAAATTATTCCATGGCGCAGAGCTAGTAATGGAGTTTTACAATCTGAACGAGTAGGAGGTAAAACACTAAAGGTAGAGAGTACGTTGGACACAACAGAGAGTACGATGGACACAACGATGGTGAAGGAAAAACACAAGATTTTAAAATAAACCACGGGCCTATTTTTCATTATCAGATCAAGAACATAAGAGCACAACCGGGCCTTTTTTTCATTATCAGATCAAGAGCATAAGAGCACAACCATCCAACTTCGGGGAACCATTACAATTTCTTCAATGTCCAAATTGACATATATATTTTCCTTTAAACTACTTTTAAATGAAAAAATTTAACACACTTACTATAACCCTAGGTGCACAATCAGAATGGATTTTCCGCACTTGCACTCCATCTAACTCCTAGTTGGTAACCATTGAGACCTCACTGGTAACTCCCATCCAACACTAGGGGCACTCTTCTTCCCCCTGAGCCCCTCGAGCCGCAAAGGGGCCACACACAAAAACGAGAGAAAATATATCGCCCAGCTCGCCTCGCAAGGTCGAGCTACCACTCCCTATCAAGTTGGGCATTCCAACTCTCACAAGAAAATTTCAGTCAAGAAAAATATCGGCAGCGTAACCTTACGCCTACCAATCGTCATCCATACTCCTCCTTCGCCATTCCTTTTATAGAGTTTTCTTTGTGATTAGTTGCCAAAACCCTCATTAAATTCTTTTTATTAATTTTATTTAGAATAAACCTCCCCCGTACACATGTCACCTGATCCCATAGTTGCACCAGAAAATCAATTTATTAATTAATTAAAGTTTCTTATTTCTCTCACCCACCTAAAAGCGTTCCTAAAACCAATCATTGGTGTCCCTTTGTTCCCTTACATTTCTTAAATGACTGATGTCTTTCTTAAAACCTAGTTCAGTTCACAATTAGAAGGTTCCAAAGACTAGATTCCCTACTATGTTAGACATTCCCCTTTTCCTTAAGTTTTCCCTTTTCTTCTTAGTTCAGATTTAGCAAGTTTAGATATAAACAACAATTTACCCTTTTAATATTTTAATCCTTCATTAAAATTTTATTTTAATTATTAATGTTTGAATTTTATTTACCCCCTTCTTGTTATATGTCCATTTAGTTTTTTTTTTTGTTCACATGTTCTACTTAGACCTAGGTTTTAAATTCACTAGGCTTGGCAACAATTTTTAGGGGAAAAATTGGTTATTAAACTTTACTCATACCATCATTCATTTTAAGGTCAACCAAGTCCTATGGAGGCATAGTTTTATGGGTACTAGTTTTATTAACTTACCAGAGTTAAAAAAATCGTGATGTGCCCTTCAAGAATCACTACGTGCTCCAAGGGTGTCACTCGCTTGCATTCCTGTTTTATTTGTGTGATGTGCCCTTCAAGACACACTATGTGCTCTAAGCATACCACTCATGTTTTCACTGATTTTGGTAGACGTCAAACCCCTGGAGTCAATACTCCATCAGGTGACCTTCTGGGAGACTAAGGGCATCTAAATAATAAAGGCCCCGCCTTATTGCACATCCCTTAGAATCATTGTGAGGGACTGTCAAAGTCTTCCCTCACGACATTGTGGATCTCTCGAACTAGATAATTGTTAACATGTAGTTTGAGCCACGATGGGAGTGCTAGTAGGTTGTGGAAGGGTTGCTTACACACCTATCCCTCAATATATCTGGTTTTCATGTGTGACCCCTTTACTCCTAATGTGAGTATGGTTAGCAAGCTATTGTTAGCTTGCATCCATCAATGAAATGTGTCAGCGATAACAATCAACATCATAATATCTAGTCATATGCCACATATATAATATCAAAACATTCAAACCATAATCGTTTTCTCCATGACTAGATCTAGAGTCCAAGGAGATCCATCGATGTCATCGACATCCTCAAATGTCTAGAGTCATGCACAGTCATGAAAACCAGTCAATATCACATGTCGATATAAATATCATAAATAACATATCATCAAATCCACAAACATCATCATGCTCCATAATCGAATGAGTCAATCATATAGTGAATCGGATCACTTGCACACAAGTTTCCACAAGAATAAGTCACATCAGGTGTGCACAAGAGCACGATGTTACACACACCCCCTCTTGTTTTAAACTTTATCCCAAAGTTTCACAATACACAAATGCAAAAATAAAGTATCTGACAATATATAAAAGTCTACCTATCAACAAATGGAAACTAATGATGCATATCATATGCATCCTCCCATGTAGCCGAGGGTGGACTATAATTGTCCTACTAGACCTTGACCTGATCGACAGTTCAATGTCATAGTTGTCGAATGCGACGGTCCAGAAAGAGGAATGGATTTGTCATGAGTGCACCCTCGCCCAACATCTGCCAATAACTCAATCAATCACATGCGTAGAATCACTGCCCTAAATTCACACATGGACACAAGATAAACATCATTCAACGCCTCAAAGAATGAGGCAGTCTAGCCATTAGGCCCTTCATAATTATGGTCGACGCGTTGCACATAAGCAAACTCTTCTACAAATCATGTGCTTCTTCCATCCCCTTGTGTATCGTTTGTAAATGTTCCTTCAATTCTTGGATCTCTTCTGGTCTTACCAGGACCCCATCCTCAAGTTGATCCCAACTCAAAGGTGGCCAATACGATCGCCCATCAAGAAACTCAAATGGCGTCATCTTAATGGTGCTTTGATGGTTGTTGTTGCATGCAAACTCGTCCAGTGGCAAGAACTATTCCTAATGTTTCTATTGGTCCAACACACACATGCACAACAAAACCTTCCCAAAGGTAGCTTCGTTCATTATGTCTGTTCATTTTCCTTCATGTGATACACGGTACTAAAGTTAAGTGGGGTTCTTAAGGCCTCTTGGAAACTAATCCAAAATCGTGTTGTAAACATCGATCCTTGATAGGATAAGATCCTTTTGGTACATTTGGAAGTATCAATATCTCGCTGATAAAAAATCTAGCTATACTTGGTGCCTGATGCATCATATGCACAGGGACAAAATGTGCACTCTTCATCATAGTGTCAACTACCACGGAAATCGAGTTGCACCTCCATTTCGTCAGCGACAATACAATAATGAAGTTCATCAAAATGACCTCCCATTTTGATTATGGAACAACATGTGATTATAGTAATCCTATCAGATGTCTATGTTCATCCTTCACTTGCTAAAACTCTAGACATCTCGCCACGTAGTTGACTATGTCCTCCTTCATTCCTTTCCAGAAGAATAAGGGTTTAAGGTCTGCCCTCATCTTCGTGACTCTTGGATGAGCCATGTACACTGCTCTATGAGCTTCATTTAATATCAACTCGTCGTTGGGAAGTACGTAAATTAGGTTATTATATCTCATTAATATGTCGTCGTCCACAGTAAATCCCTCAGACTTGGCTACCATCATGGTGCTTTTTTGCGATAAATTCCTTAACCTCTTTATACCAGTCATCGTCGCGTTGTAATGTTAGAATATTTTCACGTAGATTCGTCTGAAGAGGAATCACCTAAAATATGTGTGGTTTCCGACTCAACACGTCTTCCACTCTGTTCATTGTTCCTTTTAAGTAGGAAATATCCAAATTGTAATCGATAAGCAGTTCTGACCAATGCCTTTGCCGAGCGTTCAAGTCATTTTGCGTAAAAAGGTCTTGTAAACCATGGTGGTCCATTTTTTGTTCGAATTTTTGTCCAACCAGGTAGCGTCTCCACACTCTCAGAGAATATGATCCAGGTGGATATCGGTGGCCACCCACCTTTTCCGACTGGCTCAAAACAGTTTTCTGACAATTTTGGCAATTTACTATTTTTAGCAGTTTTAACTTCCGGGGCCATTTTGAGGGCCTAAATGAAGGTTTTTCGGGATCGAGATCCTCAATTATATTTTAAGGCATAATTGATCCCCCAAAATGAATCTCCTCGATGATGCCTTTCCAACGGGCTATCACACGCCTAAAACGAAGATCGTATGCAAAATTTACGACCCCGGGAAGTTGATGTACTAACTTACCCAAACGGGGCCCACATGACTTTTGGCAATTCATCTCCTAGGGTTAGGTTTTTGGATGTCTAGGGTTTTGGGCATTCATTTTTATTGTAAAAATTCCTTTAGATCCTCATTGTAATCATCTTCATGTTAATGCGAGTAGCCGTCACATCTCTTCTCAGAGATAAGCTGCCACCATTTTAGTGAGTCTTTCATTCTGTATTTTTACAGTCTCTATACATTTATTTCATTAATAGAAATCGTGTATTACTGTATCTCTGTGTTTATGTTTGCATATCTGATATATTTATGTTATATTATTGAATATTTGCGATATCTCTGTGCATTTCCTTATTATATCTCCAATCTCATTTCGTGCTGAAAATAATCCGGATCAGAATACACGATCGCTAACAACTGCAAAACATGTGTCGTGTAGTTCTCCTCTTGCTTCCTTAACTTCCTCGAGATGTAAGCAATCACTCGACCGTCTTTCATCAAGTCTCTACCTAAGCCTTCCTCGGATGCTTCAGTGCATACCAAGAAGTCATCGTCCACGCCATGGACTTTTAGTAGGAGTTGTCGTCAAGATGTCCTTGAGACTTCAAAATTCTTCCACACGTTTCTCGATCCACAAAAAAATTGTGTTCTTCTTCTGCAATTCCGTAATTGGATTTGTTATCTATGAAGAACCCTCGACGAATCTTCAATAATATCTCGCTAAACCCATGAAGCTACGCACTTCTGGGACATTCATCGGCGTAGGTCACTCCAAAATAGCCTCTACCTTTGTTGTATCCACAGCAATGCCTTCACTAGATATCACTTTCCCTAAGAAATGAATCCTCGATAGATTTGCGAGCACTTCCCATAATTTATTCTATCGCATCACAGTAGTATCAAGCATAAAATTTCAGTTTGATCTTCCATCATCTGAGAAATATCAAATGTCGTCAAGGACTACTTGATGGTAGTCAAGGAGAGTCTCCACGACACATTTTTCTTCCGTATAAAAATAACAGGAGCACCCTAAGGTGGCACACTTGGACGTATTAGTCCTAGGTCCAACAACTCTTTCAGTTGCATTTTCAACTCCTGTAACTCAGGTGTCGACATCCGATAAGGAATTCTTTCTTTCGGTTCAGTTCCTAGTTTTTAGGTCAATGGTAAATTCCAATTCCCTCTGAGGAGGAAACCCTGGTAACTCCTCTTGGAATACGTCCGCAAATTCTCGTGCTACCGGAAGGTTTTATAGTTCTTCTGTCACCCCCTTTTCGCTCATGCAAGGATCACATATATCTTGCATCCCTTGAGAATTCTCTTTCGTAGTTGTAGGGAAGAGATGAACCTTAGGGATACTCCCTGTTTTCTTCCTAAAACATTACTTCTATGTCCCTCATCGTCGATCCAATTCAACCGTGTCATCCTACTGTTGAGTATCGCATCATGCAATTCCCACCAGTCCATACTGATCACGATGTCATAAGATATTTAGATCATCATGTGTTGGTCAAACTTCGTTACATTATTCCTGAGGTTAAGATTACAATCTGTAACCCTTCCTCCATCCTATGGATTGGCTCCTAAAGCCATTTCTATGTAGCCTCACTCATCCTTTTCGACTTCCTTTACCTAAATCGCTTCAGCACAATCTATAATAAATCTCCCTGAGTACCGAGATCTAACAAATTCTAAATTTTGGTTGGTGATGGTACCTGATGCATCGAGCATAGTGGTATGGTGCTCGGCCTGATGGTTATTCACTGTGATCAAGATTCCTATGGGCCTTGCCCATCTCCACCACAATAGTGTGCCCTGTTGACCTAGCTGCTCTGGCCCTTTCAACTGGATAGTATTGTTGGTATGGTGGCTCTCCACATGACCATCGCCCACCTCTGATCCAATACTCCTAGCCCCAAAATAGAAGTGAATAAACCTCCATCCTAAGATCCTCGCGTGTTCTATTGATAAGCCTAAACTGCAGTTTCCAGCAGCGCTACCGTGGATGCAGCAGTCCCCAGTAGGGATCCCTCTGTTGAAGAGCCTATCATCGTGGTGTCCTGAAAAAGGGTCCTATAGATGTATATTGATACCAATATGTCTTGTTTTGATGACGTTTGATGTTGTTGTTCACCAAATGTTGTTAGTCCAGACGGTCTTGTAGGAGTCATGCCCGGACTCTCATGGTCAATTCTTCCTTATCTAAGAGGCCTACTAGATTGCATCGTGCAACGTCCGAGGCATTTTGATCCTTGCCTTCAAATGAAATATGGAGTTGAGCCCAAACATGAACTTGATGATCTCCACCTTCTCCGTGTTCATATGTTGAGCATACCCAAGTAGCTCCATAAATCTGCTCTCACAATCCAGCACTGTACGACCACCCTACCGTAAGGTGCTGAAATCATCAAGTTGGCGCTCAATGAGTTCCTTTGACAAATAATTCTCTCAGAACCGTTCCCATAACACGACTTCGAAGGCCATGTTTAGTTGAGGTAGGAGCGTCTTCCACCATAGAAGACCACTCCCCTTTTTCCAAGGACCGCCATGCAGACCTTCGTGCTGGAGGTTGTAACCATGAAGCACGAAGCACCTTTCCTGGATCTCCATCCATGCCTCAGTGGCTAAGCCGTCCGTGGCACTCGTGAACTCAGAAACTCAATATTATATAGTTTTTTGTGAATGCATCCAGTACTGGATGGGGCGTTTTGTGGACCCTTAGGCATACAAGCGCCCTGGCCTTATCTTAGTAGAGATGGTTAGTCAAGGCCTCTCACATTCCCTAGATGAACCTTTTCAGTCCATCCACATCACTTACAACAATCGAATCCCTCTCGAGGACTTGTCCCACCCCTAGGGGGATAGACTCCTAGAGCACTGGCACTTCTGGAGGCGTCACACCGCCTTCCCCATCACCACATGGTGAATCTCAGTGGCGTCCTCTAAACATGACTATCGCATGGACCGGTTAATTGTTAATTAGCACTAAGTATAAATCAAGGGCTTAATTTAGTGGAAGGTGTGGCTATCCACAGTTGCAGGGTTGAACCGGCTATGATACCATATGTAACATCCCGATAGTTACGACACAAAATGACGCTCAACGAGTACATTTTTGTTTTTGGAATTAGAGAAAAATTCAATAATAACCATCAAGCAACACAACTTGATGACATCATAACGAACAACAACAAAGGGTAACAACGTCACTCTCTACTCATATCTGACGTAAACAACAACACAAACCACGTGTCATGAAGGATAAGGATTCCTAAACATAAAATCACAGAGGATAGCACATCTAGATAAGACATCATCAACGATCATCCAAATGCAAAGCATTCTAATAAACCAACCCAAGTTACATTCAATTCCATGGCACGAGAGATTTTAATTACTGGACCATATAGAAACGACATAAGTTGAGTTGCAACAATGTAGTTATTTTAAACCTTCAGGCGCAACAACAACTACTTAACTTCCCGATGCACACAATCAAATCTTTCATTAAATTACAATAATCAATCATCGTTTCATTAGTGCATCTATCCTAAATCATTAATCATGGCATGAGGGTAACCATCAACCATTCAAGAAGTAAAATCTAACATTATGCAATACATCAATCAATGTGCACAACCATCTAACTATTAATCACAACAGAGTCCAAGGTGTGTGAAGTCTAAATATATCCCAAACATTCCTTATACTGAAATTACGTCACACAAGAAGTATACTATCTAACAAACATTCCTTACCCTAAATTCCATTGCGTGCCACAATCAAAATTTAAAACCATCAATCGATACATTAAATTTCATGCGCACAAGAAATAAACTAATCCATGCGAACATGCAAACATGTCATCTATGGTGCAAGAGTACCTAAGCCTTTTTATTATAGCGCGCTAGGGAAATATAATCATATAACAACAGGCTTTAAGGCGAAACTAATCAACTATACTTGAATGTAGCGTAAGGAGATCTAAGTCCTAAACAATCGATCGCTACATCAAATTCATTACACGCAAGGAGTCTAAATAGATCAGCTAGTCCTAGATCACATTAAGGAAATGCACGCTAACATTCTAATCGGTGATCACCATTTACATCAACTACTCAAGATGCATAAGATAATTAGCCACCTTAATAACCCTGTGTATCATTCTTCAAAGCACACAATCGATTTATTGCATAGCCAATCATCGTCCGTTATTATTCAATGTGCAATTGGAAATCCTCGATCAAAACATTATTCAATCACACTTTTGTGGAGCGAGAAACAATCGTTTACATCACCCAAATTAAAAATTTACAGCGCAACCATTTTATTGCAACATACAACACACAATTCGAGGTGCAACAATAAATATCGACAGAATCCAGGTGCAAGAAATTTAATCTAAAAAAAAATTGGGCACATGAGAACAAATACAAGCAAATCAAAAGTCCCTTAGGTGAGAGGTGCACTAACTTAGCTATTAAATTAACATGTCTTACCATCATTCGAGACGCCTAGGGATCCACAATTCAACTTTCTAAAACAAAATTGTTAAGAAAATCAACAGCCTAGCTTAAGGTGAAAATCTAGTTAACACAAGAAGGTTCTAAAGACCCTAGGAGAAGCTTAATGAATAACATCACTATCTCCATTTAATAAGTGTTTTCAAATTAAGGTTAGGAAACGTCACTCCCTTCGCGCAAGGTCCCTCGACGAGGTGGATTTGAACTCTAAAATTAAATCGGGAAGGATTCCTTTTAAACGAACCAAAAGTTGAGTAGCAAAAGGGAACAAACTCGAAACTAACATCTCTACACAGTCTGGTATTTCAGAAGGGAAAAAATGCGTGAAACGGAAGCAGAAGGATCCTGTTACTAATGGGATGGACCCATGATGTTTCCTGTGTGGAGAGTGGGAGAACCTTGGAAGAAGGCACAACACACACAACTCTCTAAGCCGTTGAGTACAACACATGTGGGAAGAATCCTGGGAACACGCAGAGGCCATAAGGGGGAAATGTAAGGAGCCCATGTAAATTAAAAGGGGTTGAGATATAAGAGAGTCCCTTAAGGCAGTCAAATTTGTGTGTCTCTCTCTCTGTGCATGTGCATGAAACACAGGATTTGTGTTGTGAATTCAAAGTTAAAGAATGAAACTCCTAGATCTAGAGACCCAATCTGATAATAAAAATGAAAACGCCAGGATCTGGAGAGAACGAAACGCAAACGCAAAGAATATAAAATCGTAGGGAGATATTGTTGTGCGTAGAAGGGTTTCGTTGGGCGATATTTAAGCACAAAAGCAGTGAGAAAATACCTGTAAATGCAGAGGCTGAGGATGGAATCGGCTGGGTAATGCAAGGAATTCGCAGGGCGAAATTGAAGCATGGAATTGTTGTATGACTTACCAATAATCGCAGGGAAAACAATGGGAAAATACGTAGAGGTTAATCCACATCAGAAAGAAAGGAAACTCCAGATAACATGTGGCTAAGATAAAGGGGATGGATGCGCAAAAGGTTCTGGCTAAGAAGAATAAAAATATGCATGTCTGCTCTCACATCTTTTGGCAGAAAAAAAAACAAAATATATAACGCAGGAAACCCCAATTGCTATGCAACCAAGATACACACCAGGTGACCATTATCTACACACAGGATATCTATGAGTGATCCATCCAGCTACACACACAAAAACACAAAGTACACCAAGGGGATCCAGACAAGTGATTCCTCGATTGTGTAGAACCGGGTAGAACCCAGTGCCAAGTCTGAGAGAGCTCAAAATTGATGTTAAAA
The DNA here is from genome assembly GCA_009831015.1 of Picea engelmannii. Classification (NCBI taxonomy): domain Eukaryota; kingdom Viridiplantae; phylum Streptophyta; class Pinopsida; order Pinales; family Pinaceae; genus Picea; species Picea engelmannii. The sequence goes on from ML818773.1 coordinate 14,061, forward strand.
AAAAACATAAAACTAACTCCAAACATTCTCACAGTCAAGGCATCACAATCCCCTTTATTTTGCGCAGGGCCAATAGTAAAAAAAAAAGAGCGAAGAGACTCTAAATCTGCAAGGCAGCACAAAAATAATTTGGGCAGAGAAGATCGATTAAAACTGAATGCTGAGAAAACAATAAGGAAGAAAGAAAAAATGTAGTGGAACCAAAATAAATTGAAATGAAGGTTAAGTACTGGGCAAGGAAAGAAGGTACAGAAACATAAAATGATTACAGGGCACAGAGCTAGTAATGGAGTTTCACAATCTGAGTGAGTAGGAGGTAAAACACTCAAGGCGGAGAGTACGCTGGATGCAACGATGGTGAAGGGAAAATGCAATATTTTAAAATAAACCACATGCCTTTTCATTATCAGATAAAGAACATAAGACCAAAACCATCCAACTTCAGGAAACCATTACAATTTCTTCAATGTCTAAATTTACATATATATTTTCCTTTAAACTACTTTTAAATGCAAAAAATTAACACATGTATCGTAATTGAAGGCGCAGAATCTGAATGGTTGTCCCGCGCTTGCGCTCCATCCAGCTCCTTCTTGCTAACCATTGAGTCCTCATGGTACCTCCCAACCAACACTAGGGGTACTCTTATTCCCCCTGAGCCCCTCGATCCCTAAAAGCGCCACACACACAAACCATAGAAGATATATCACCCAGCACACCTCGCAAGGTAGAGCTACCATTCCCTATCAACTTGGGCATCCCAACTCCCACAAGAAAATTTCAGTCAAGAAAAATATCGGCAGCGTAACGTTATGCCTACTAGTCGCCATTCCTTTTATAGAGTTTTATTTGTGATTAGTTTCCAAAACCCTCATTAGACTCTTTTTATTAAATTTATTTAGGATAAACCTCCCCCATACACATGTCACACGATCCCCTAGTTGCACCAGAAAATTAATTTATTAATTAATTAAATTTTCCTATTTCCCTCAACCACCTAAAAGCGTTCCTAAAAAAATCTTAAAAACTCTCCTCGGTGTCCCTTTATTCCCTTGCATTTCTTAAATAACTGGCGTCTTTCTTAAAACCTAGTTGAGTTCATAATTAGAAGGTTCCAAAGAATAGATTCCCTACTATGTTAGACATTCCCCTTTTCCTTAAGTTTCCCCTTTTCTTCTTAGTTCAGATTTAGCAAGTTTAGATATAAACAACAATTTACCCTTTTAATAATTTAATCCTTCATTAAAATTTTACTTTAATTATTAATGTTTGAATTTTCTTTACCCCACTTCTTGTTATATGTCCATTTAGTTTTTCTTTTTGTTCACATGTTCTACTTAGACCTAGGTTTTAAATTCACTAGGATTGACGACATTTTTTAAGGGAAAAATTAGTTATTAAAATTTACTCATACCATCATTCATTTTAAGGTCGACCATGTCCTATGGAGGCATAGTTTTCTGGGTACTAGGTTTATTAACTTACCAGAGTTAAAAAAAATCATGACGTGCCTTTCAAGACGCACTACGTGCTCCAAGGGTGCCACTCGCTTACATTCTTTTTTTATTTGGGCGACGTGCCCTTCAAGTTGCACTACAAGCTCCAAGGGTGCCACTCGCCTTTTGAATGATTTTGGTAGAATCCAAACCCCTGGAGTCAATACTCTGTCAGGTGACATTGTGGGAGACTAAGGGCCTCTAAGGAATAAGTACCTTGCCTTATTTCGCACCCCTTAGAATCATTGTAAGCGACTGTCACAGTCTCCCTTCACGAAATCATGGATCTCTCGAACTAGGTAATCGTTAACCTACAATTCGAGCCACGGCGGGAGTTCTAGTAGGTTGTGGCAGGGATGCTGCGACACCTCTCCCTCAATATCTTCGGTTCTCATGCATGATCCCTTTACTCCTAATGTGAGTCTGGTTAGAAAGCTATCATCAGCCTGCATCCATCAATGAAACGTGTCAACGATAACAATCAACATCATAATATATAGTCATATGCCACATATGTAATATCAAAACATTCAAACTATAACCGTCCGCTCCCTGACTCGATCCAGAGTCCAAGGATATCCATTGATGCCATCGGCATCCTTAAACGTCTAGAGTCCTTCACACTCAGGAAAATCAGTCAATAGCACATGTCGATATAAATATCATAAATAACATATCATCAAATCCACAAACATCATCATGCTCCATAATCGAATAATTCAATCATATAGTGAACTAGATCACTTGCACACAAGTGCCCACAAGAATAAGTCACATCAGTTGTGTGCAAGAGCGAGATGTTATGAACGTTGTTTAAAAAATGAATCAATTAGGTCCTCTGTGCATATAAAAAATTTCGTCAAAGGAAACAATATAATCAATAACTATGTCAATTTGGTGTAATTTTGTCTATCATCCCTAATAGTGAGTGTCATGTTGAAAATCATCACAAGGGGCCTACAAAAATTGGGTAGAAGCAATGTATCCTCCATAAGATTTATTAAACCAATTCCACCACTACCAACATGATGAACACAAATATAACACCCCAACTTTTAGTTTCTATAGGTCAATAGTAATTCCATCGAGACACAAATAAGGTTCCATTTGGATAACCCTTTTGAAATAATTGAAACCATCAAATTTATTCATGTTAACCTTTGGAAAGTGGTTCCATGAATTTTGATCCTGAAAATGTAGGTATGGGTTATCTAGAAAGAGCATGTGAGTGGCCTACAATTCATTATAGGGATTCATCGTTGTATTGGATTAATGTTTGGATTTGGTATATTGATATCCAAGTGGGAAGTTAGCACCTCCAACTCCTAGTTGCAGCGTTAGTTAATTGTGCTAATACCTTTGAGTGAAGACTCAATAATAGAAACATTAGTTTCAAGAGGCCGTTTCTAAGTAGGTGGGGCATGGTTTTGGTTCTGCATGTTTTCTATATAACGAATCCAAAAGAGGGGACCACCTAATTTTTTTTTTTAAATTGTTCCCCACTTATCTCACTTTGATTAGTGACTTGAAAGGAGTTTTTTCATATATACCATAAATCATTATATTGTTGGATCCATATAAAAGTGGTTACTTGAGAGGTAGACCCAAGTGATCATCATGACAAAATGGATATTTTGAGATAGGTCTCTCACAATGGTGATGGAATATCCCAATCTTTTTTTTAAATCGTAGTAGGAGTATTATTTTGTTGAATATTACTACAATAACATAATTTCCAAATTCCTTCTCGATGCAAAGATGTAGTAATTTCACTCGCCAACTACAAAGGTTAGGCTATTTAGGAACCTGAGGATAGAGGAGTGTCAAGAAATATAACTCTCTAATATAAAAAAGGGTTTCCAACAATACGACTCAACTAAATAATTCATGACACAAACTAAGGAGAATAGGTCATATCATTATCATTACTACCCGATACCCTAGTATGTGAGAGTGATGTTCGCAGGTGTTATTGTAGATTTTAACCTTGTACAATTATTTACTGTAAACAAATTTTTCAGTAAAAAATAGAAAAGATAAAATTGCAAATACACACATTACACATATATTTTTCCCTTGGAAACCCAAACCAGGAAAACCAACATATTATGTATTCATTCCTTGTGGTACATTGTTTAGAATACAATATAAATATAGGATTCAGTGGCATCCAAAACCCTAACTCAATGACCTATATTAGTCAACAACCCTAATTCCTTAACCAGAAATAGAAAACCATCGCCAAAAAACCATGTACCGAAAAAACTTCCAACAATGGACACGAAAATCAAGGTGACATGAAAAATGAGGCAAAGAATGTGACACGTTTCTCGAAGAAAGAAAGATCTAGTCATGCAAAGAATATAGCACATACCCAACAGTTTTCCACTTGTTGTTTTCTTTTGATACAGGGGGTTGCAGGGTTACATAGTTAACATTCCAGGGAAACAATGCCCATAGATCCTCTACACCAAGAGAACTTCTTAGTTCTCACATATTTTGTTAATGAATATGCAGCATTCTTCAAAGTGTCCACCTTCATTAGAAACACTTTATTTTCTTCAACCATGTCTCTCACAAAGTGATATTGAATATGAATATGCTTTGTCTTTGAATGATAAGACAGGTTCTTCGCTAGAGAAATTGCACTCTGGCTGTCACAAATATCCTTACAACTTGTTTTATCAACCCAATACCTTAACACAATATTTGTAACCATGATGTTTCCTTGCATGCATGAGTGGTTACCATGTATTCAAATTTTGTAGTTGAAAGTGCCACTACAAATTGTATTTTGTTCATCCAACGAATTGCTCCTCCAAACAAGTTAAACACATACCCGCTTGTATATCTCTTATGATCCATATCTCTAACTCGGTCTGCATCCACAAATCCATTTATATCCAACATTTTGTCCAATCCTAGTCTTCCTTGGTAGCACAATACATAGCTATAAATTCCATGCAAATACCTGAAAACTGTTTTTACTATTGTCCAATGCTCCTTTCCTGGTTTTGGAATATAACTACTCAAAACTCCCACTGCATGTGCAATGTCTGGTCTAGTACATAACATTTCATACATCAAACTACCAACTGCACTCGCATATGGAACATGAGACATGTCCTCCTCCTCTTCATGTGTCTTGGGACATTGATCCGCAAATAACTTTACACCAACAGGAATAGGGACCTTGACTAGTTTACAGGAATAGGGACCTTAACCAGTTTACAAGAATATTTTCTGGACATACTTTCTTTGATTTAACTAGAGTTTCCTCTTTTTCCAATCTCTTAAATAATTTTCATGCCCAAAATTAAATTTGCAGCACTCAGATCCTTTATGTAAAATTTAGAGGACAATTGAGTTTTCACATCCTAGATAATCTCCTTTTTGTTTCCTTTTAGCAACTTTCCCATCACCAATTAATTTAAAATACACATAGTGATCCTCTTTTATTCTTTTGAAGTCAAGTCCCAGCATATAAGTATCAAATTTTTTATACCACATCCTTGGTGATTTTTTAAAACCATACAAGGAATTATTCATCTTGCATACCAACTCCTTCTTTCCCTTTATAGAAAATCGTTATGGATTCTTCATATAGATTTCTTCTTCAAAATATCCATGTAGGAATGGTGTCTTCACATCCATAATTTCTAATTAAAAATCAAATGCAACAACAATAGATAACAAAAATCTTGTAGAAGTTAACTTGGCATCAGGAGAAAAAATATCACCAAAATCAATTCCCTCAACCTGGGAATAACCCTTCGCTACTAACCGAGATTTGTATTTATCCACTTTGCCTTATGCATTCAGCTTCTTTTTAAATACCCATTTTATACCAATGAGATTTCTTCCAGACAGCAGTTCCACTAGATACCAAGCCTCATTCTTATCCAAGGATGACATTTCTTCACCCATTTCCTTTTTCCAAAGTTTTCCATCCTCTGAATCCACTGCCTCCCTGATAGTTCTAGGATTGTCATCAATAATAGACAAAGAAAAATTTGAACGGAAATCAAATGGAGTATACCTTTATGGTAGTCTTTTTTTCTCGAACCGATCTCCTCAATAATGGAGTATGAGTATTTTCTTCTTTTGATTCTTGTTCTTCTGTAGAGTTTGATTCATCATCCTTTAAATAAAACTCTATTTTCTTTGGTTCTTCCTTACTTGGTACGACTTCATGTTTAAAAACATCCTTCATTTCCCTAAATATCACATCTAGGCTATGTACAACCTTCTTAGTTTATGGGTTCCAAATCTTATAACCTTTGAGACCAACTTTATACCCAATAAAGATACACTTTTCATCCTTCTTATCTAGATTACTCTTGTTTTCCTTTGGAACATGAACATAGACCTCACACCCAAATACCTTGAGATGTGTGATAGAAGGTTTATTACCAGTTCATACCTCTTGTGGAGTCTTGTGATCCAATGTTGACGAGGGTGATCTATTGACCAGGTAACATACAGTACCCACTGCCTCTACCAAGAGATTTTTCCCTAACCCAACACCACTGAGCATGGACCTTGATTTTTTCATCAATGTCCTATTCATCCTTTCTACAACTCCATTTTGTTGAGGTTTATATGGATTAGTCTTCTACCTTGCTATACCGCACTTCTTACACAATTCTTCAAATTCATTACCGTGGAACTCTTCTCCATTATGTGTCCTCAACACCTTAATTATTTTCTCTCTTTGATTCTCAACAAGAGCCTTAAACTCTTTAATCCTGTCAAAGACTGAAAATTTATTCCTGAGGAAATATATCCAATTATTCCTCAATAAGTCATCTATAAATGAGACATAGTACATAGATTTTCCCAATGATAGAACCAAAACAGATCCAATCACATCACTGTGAACTAGCTGTAAAATTTCTTCTTCCCTCGTTGCGCCAGAGGGGAATCTTACCTGATTCTACTTCCCATATACATAATTTTCATAGAAATAAAAATCAAGAGAGAAGTTATGCATGCCTTCAACCATACCTTTACCATGTAGTAGTCGAAGACCCTTCTATCCGATAAGCTCTAGTCTTTGATGCCACAGCATAACCTTTTCTCTAGAGACTCTAGGATTTCTTTCTTCTTCAACTCTAATATCAAGAACAATGGAACTATTACACCCATCACTAATAATTCTTCATTGCATCTTATACAAAGTTCCAAACCAAACTCCCTTTAGCAACACCATTTCTCTTCGAACCATCTTCCAGGTTTCCTTTTCAGATATTGTTTTTATCCCTGCATCATCCATTTTTCTTACAAAAATCATATTTCTCGCCAATCCTAGGATGTGCAGAACACCAGGTAGTGTTGTAATCTTTCCATCTATGAGCCTAAAATTAAATTCTCCTTGTCCTATGATTCTGGTTGTTGAGTCCTCACCAAGGAACACATTACCTCCACCATACCTTTCATATTCATAGAATCAATCCCTATGGGGAATCTTATAAAAGGATGCACCTGATTCAACCAACCATGCCTCATGATATGAATGTGTGATTGAAGAATCCAACTACACATCCCCTCCTTCTTCCTTGGAGGTATTTTCTTCTGTAGAAGGAGATTTTTCAGATCCCTTCTTTTTCTCAACTTTGGATCTACATTGATTCTTGTAGTTCCCTTCTTTTCCACATCTCCAGCATACCATTACAAAAATTTTAGGAGATTTAGATCTACCCTTAGACTTAGATCTCCCACTTGAGTACTTAGATCTATTTTTTTCCTAGGAGCATCCTCTTGAAAATAATGCATCTATCCTCTGTCCTTCCATGTTCTTTTGTCTCATGTCCTCTGATAACAAGGATGAGAACACTTCATCAAACTTCAAGGAAGTTGTATTACTACCTATGGAAAAAACTAGGCTATCCCAAAAGTTTGGTAAATAGCACAGTAAACTGAAAAACTTATCTTCATATGAAATTTGAATCTCAACATATACTAACTAACTTACCACAATTTCGAAGGCATTCAAATGCACTTCCACTGAGTCTCCATCTCTCATCCTCAGGTTAAACAAATTCTTTCTCGAAAATATTTTATTTACTAGGAGCTTAGACTGATAAAACTTCCCCAACTTATCCCATAAATCCTTAGCTATAACTTCCTCTAACACATTGAGTAATATTGAATCTGAGAGACATGGTCGGATTTTTCTCCTTTCCTTTCAATCCAACTTTTTCCAGTCATCTATTGAAGTTCTTGTAGATTCATTACCTGAATCCACTGTGATCCACTAATCTCTATCCACCAATAAATATTCAATCTTGAGCTTCCACAGCTCAAAACATTTCCCATTAAACTTCTTGATCTTCATTTTTGAATTGCTCACCATTTCTCTTCACATGAAAAATCAATACCGCATATCTCCCACTGTAACAAGTCTTATCACAGTCTCGTGCCAACCCCTTGGCCACAAAGTCATTCCACTGAAGCAAACAAATATTTAATACCAAATGTAGATTCTAACCTTGTACAATTATTTACTGCAAACAAATTTCCAGTAAAAAAATAGAAAAGATACAATGGAAAATACACACATTACATAGATATTTTTCCCCTAGAAACCCAAACCGGGAAACCAACATATTTTGTATTCATTCCCCGTGATACATTGTTTACAATAAATATACTTATAGGAGCTAGCGATATCCAAAACCCTAACCCAATGACCTGGATTAGTCAACAACCCTAATTCCTTAACTAAAAATAGAAAGCCATATAAAAAAAAACATGTGGCGAAAAACCTCCCAAAAATGGACACAAAAATAGAGGCGACAAGAAAAATGAGGCAAAAATATGACACATTTCCCGAGGAAAAAAAGAGCTAGTATTGAAAATAATATAACACATACCCAACAGTTATTAGTAGGTTAGATAGAACCCTTCATTGTACCCTTTCATTATAATTGTACTATTTGTCTCCTATGCATACATACATACATACATACATACATACATACACACACACACACACACACACACACACACACACACACACACACACACCAAGGAGACCTAGTCTTAGCATATATTATCTCATAGTCTACATTGAATATATTGTAAAAGGAGGTTTATGCCTTGATATACGCAAGGTTATGTGGACAATTATGTATATAGGTGTTTTCTAATGCAGTACTACTCGAAGTGGTACTAATAGAAGTTACAAGGGTGTCCAACTAGGGGACATGACTTGTATTTTTTGTGTATATTCTTCCTTAACCATCATTTTACCCATCAAAAAATATATGTTTGTGTTATCTAAAGACATCAAAACATGTCTTTATCCTTAAAAAAAATATACTAAAAACTGGAGGTGTACTAGCTCAAGAAAGAGCTTGGATACAACTTGTTGTTAATCCCTAGATAAAGCCCCATGTTAAGTATAAACCCTAGATATTGAATTATTACATTTTCGATGTTATATTAGTAGGTCAGATAGAACCCTTCATTGTACCTTTTCATTATAATTGTACCCTTTGTCTCCCATACACACACACACACACACCAAGGAGACCTAGTCTTAGGATATCTTATCTCATAGTCTACATTGAGTATATTATAAAAGGAGGTTTTTTCCTTGAAGTGGACTATTATTCGTTGAATTTTTATCATTCTCAAGTAATTGGTTCATAACATTTGTTATCGCAACATACGATCCTAGGGGTTCAATCCTTCATCTGAGACATCTTGGCAGTTTTTCTATAACGTTTTTTCTAGAATGAGTAAAATAGAAAATCATTTAAGAGACTGAGGAGACATAAAGAGTTAATTCAAGTACAAATTTCATGTTTCAGGTCATTATATTTGCAAATATATATTATGTGAAAATTAGGGTTTTGTGACTACTCCTAAAATTAGTCTCAAATGATTCATCTTTTTATTTTCGCAATAAAACTATTTTGATCAAGTTCCAGACTCTAAATTTTATGAATCTTGAGACATAAAAAATTACATGTGGAAAAATTTTCATATTTTGGATCATTATTATTTATGATATATATCTTTTGGAATCTGGGTTTGTTTGCTAATCTTGAAATTAGTCTTAAGCAACTCATTTTAGTATTTTAACTATATTTTTTTATCATTTAAAGTTCAGACTATGAAATTTTCAGGATTTAAATAAGTCATATAATATTACTACAAGAAACAATTTCAAACTCAGAAGGATTCAAATTTCAAAAATATATTAGGACAAAGGTCAACTATCGAGACTGTCTCCAAAATTAGGGTCTGAAAGGTATGTAACTTACAATTGGCATAATTTTTTCTTGGAAGATATATTTTTGGTGATTCAAAGAATTGTGATAAAGATAATATAGAAGTTTATTATTATTTTTATCCCACATGGCTCAAAAAAAATTCAACACCAATTAAACCTCCATAAATCTAATCTATAACTCATGAAGAAAAGGAGGAGATACATAACAAGCTATCCAAATTGCAGGACCAACTTAATGAGTCAAGTACTAGCTAAATAAAAATTAATGAGGTGTTAAACACATAAAAATGAAATCAAGAGATGGAAAAGAATATGGAACAAATGTAAAACAAGATGGATGAAAATAAGGAAGAAATACAAAATTCCATGAATGAAATGTAGAAATCCATGAAGTCCATAGGATCCCTAAAAGGGAAATGGAGATCTGAGGAAATAACAAAAATAAGGAGAACAATGGTATTAAGACTCAATCACATATGGGGAGTATTTTATCACAATTGGAGAACTCAAATACTGAATCTCAGAATCATTCATCACTCCGAGATCCACATCATCAAGGATTCAAGCTAGCACCAAGGAACCACTTCATTTGAAATATGAATACAAGGAAGTTTGATTATAAATATCATATAACATGGATATTCCAAATGGAGTAATTCTTTGATCTACACAAACTACCAAGATTACAAAAGGTTACTATTGAATCCTTGTATTTAGAAAATGATCAATTTGTTTGGTATCAATGGCTCTATGAAAGAAAATATGATTTAATTATCTATTGGCCCATTTTTACATATGAATTGATAGCACATTATGGGGATATTCAAATAAATACATTCTCTAGTCAATCGATAAACCTTTGGAAAAAAGTTATGATTATAAAGCACATTCTACAATTTCAAAATCTTAGTCTCGGGGTAAATAACACGATATAGGATAATTTGTTAGATCTCTTTATTGGTAGTTTAAAAGAGAACATTCAACTAACAAGGTTGACACCTCAACAAATAGATGAAATAAGAGCAAAGGGACTATGTTTCAATTGTGAAAAAAATTACAGTAAGGGGCATAAATGTGGTCAGAATAAATTATTCTACACAGACTGTGAAGAGGCGGTACAAGTAAAATGCCCTCTAGCAAAGGCTTTTGCGGACACCCCTATAAAAATATCCCAAAAAATTGTTTATAGCGGATGATACTAGCGGAGGTGAGAGGTCAAAGGTTTTAGCAAATTTTTTTATACCGGTGCTCTTATAAGAACATAACGCACTAGTGTTTTTTCTACAACAGGCACATCGGTGCCTTCAAAACTAGTGCACCATAGCAGGTTTATTTCAAATAAAGAAAAATATTATCTGGTGTGCTATGGAAATAAGGACGCATCGGGAAATAATGACGCACTGTAATAGAGTTATTTTAAAAATATACGATGCGCAACGTAACACTGGAAGCATCAGTTTGCTATTAGTAGACCGCACCGTCATATGGTTAAATAAAAAACATTTAATAAGCAACGTAGGATTGTGTCAAAAACAATATACCAGTGCCCTCCATTGTATCATGCGCACTAGTGCTCCAATATCGAGCACCGTGTTAGGATTAATTTCCAAATTTAGGCGGTGCACTCTGTAAACCCAAGCCCATCGAGGCATCTATTATGAACATAAAAATACATATAAATAGGTAATAATTAATAATATAAATAACTAATGATTAATAATTAATTATGAAGAGACATGACTTATGAAATGTCATGTCTCTTATGAAAGAGAACCCATGTGTGGGTATATATATATATATATATATATATATATATAAGCCCTCATCCTCATTGTAATATCATCTTATTCATTCTTATTCAATTATTATTAAATATATTTACTATCCTTAAATGATTATTTTGTAATGTCCTATTTATATTGGATTCTTACATAGTGAAGCGGCTTAGTTCATTGAAATGGTATCAGAGCTCATTTATGATCCCAACCTTTGGCAATCTTATTATCAAAGCCTCGTTTATGATCCTTCCCTTTGGCCACCACTTCAATTGGAGAAATTTTTCTCTTGGCCCTTGGCTATTAGAGTTTTTGTCAAAAATTCCTTGCCCTTGGCAAGAAATCCGGTGCCCTTTGGCTAAAAAAAAATATCATCAAAGTTTCTTTGATTTTTTGGGTCATTGACCACAACGGGATTTTGGCCATTAAATGTTCAGTAGTTCATGAAAGAAATAATTATTCCGCCACGTATTTGAAAAAAAAAAGAATAAATATATAAAATAAATAAATAAATATATATATATATATATATATATATATATATATATATATATATATATTTGAAGGAGGTATCCACCGTTAAGATGAAAAAAAAAAAGTAATTTGAACGAGACATCCACCATTGAGACGAAACATAATATTGAATATATCAGAAGTGCTCAAATCATAGAATTTGAAAGGCATTAAAAAATAAAATAAATAAATAAAAGGAGGGTAAAGTTGTTGCAATTTAAAAAAAATATAAATTAGTCAATAAGAAAATTTCGCTGCGATATATTGAAAAGGAGTAGGCTAACTCGGGAGCAATCTTCCCTCCCGATTAGCTTTATGGCAATCCCTTTCCGGCGACCCCCGGCATATGCACCATCCCCCATATCACTGCCTCGTAGAGTACACTGCCAGTTGCATCCGTTCACGATACGCGAGTGAAGGGGATCATTCATCGCTGATGCGGATGGGTTGGCGAAATAAGCCTACTCCCGCCATCGTATATCCGCACTGGCTGATTAAAACGTCGTATCTGTTGCTCACTCCAATTTGACTTGGCATTTAAACTCTCCATTAAACTGACTTACCAACCAATCCAACGCCATAGCAGTAGCGGGAGAGACTTCTTACCAGTGTTTGAATTCGCAACTAAACCGGGAGCTCGAAGACCATGGGAAGAGCGTTGCGGTTTACAAGTCTGAGAGGAGATTGAAGATTGAGCAGGATAAGTTTAGGATCGAGGGAACTCAGTGATCAGTGGACAAAACATACTCGTTATTTCCCATTTGCAAGTTAAGGAATCAATCGTAGGAGAAGGTCTCGTGGGAGACAGAGAGGAAAAATAAGTCTTCGCATAATTTCAGAGATACACCAGACATATTAAAAAAAAACTCAATCTAAGCCTAGTAGAAGAGCTTCGACATAAATCCATTAGAGCTCGAATTATGTCCTCGCCGTGAACCAAGAATCTATGTTGGGAACGAGAACGATATTGAGAATCTATCCTTGCAGATTAGAAAGAGTACTAGATCTATATTAAAAGAAGGTACATATATGAACCCCGTAATTAGAGACCTGGTTATATATTTTAGCTATATTAGTAGAGAATTTCTGCAAGAGCAGATCCTTGGGATAAAATGCTACTAGGATTTTAGAGTAGGCCTCATTGATTAGGTTGCTAAATGTGGGCTCAAAATAAATATGACCTATTCTGAAACAATTTGCCTCATAGGTGCATCATAATCCCCTGAATTGATGGTAAGGTTCTCAAATTTTGATACATTTATTTGCTAAATTGTTTAATTTTTCACTTAGTATCTGTACCAATTAAATGTATTTATGGAATTATGAAATGCAAGATCAATAAGATTAGATTAATATCTAGATTACCATAGATTTTCTACATGCTAAGCTAAAAGTATTGCAGATCCAAACTTGATAAAATATTACTAAACATGATGCCCCTTCTTGTCTCACATAATAGTGCTGCTATGAAATCTTGATCTCTGTATTTTTTACTTTGTTTGTATTCTTGAGCTTCTTGAAAGGGTAGAAATGGAAAATTGTCTTATATGTTGATGAAGAACTCATAAATAATATGACAACATATTATAAACAAGTAATTCATTTGAAGTGTAACATAGAAGCGATAATTTAGGAACCAAACAAGTAACAATATGATTTTTATTAAAAGAACATGAATACATGCATGGGCTTCATTATATCCATGCTAGAAGTAATATTGATACTTTCAAACATAGATATAACCTTCCTTAGTTTGTTGTATCAATCGTCTATGAGATAATATGGTAATATACTCTGAAAAGCCTCCCCTAACGCATTCTCAATTGCATGCAATGATTCTAGAACCTCGTTCCAATGAGCAGATTTGAGATGACTAGACTTGACCACCTGTAAATAGCATAATCAGGACCCAACACCCAACTCTTGATGGCTATGATATAGCTCCCATTCACATCGGGTAGTGTTCTATGCAAAAGGGGATTTATGATATTCAATGCAATCTATATGTTTAATGAAATTCTGAAATGGGGATCTTAATCCAACCATACCCAACCTCTGATTATTCCTTTCAATCATTCATGTCAAGATATGATTCAAATTTTCCTTAGAATAACTATTATGACAACCTTTGTTCCATGATACTCTACCCTTGACATCTAGTCAATAGCTCTAGAATCAATGATGTAGGAGATAGTGGGGAAGGATTACAATCGAACTCCACCCAGCCTTTTGCTAGTATATTCCTGGTAGTCACCTTTTCCACCCAATTTCAATAATAATATGATAATCCCTACAATTGAAACCTTAGTCCATATCCCAGGTAGCAAAAAAAGGAATAAGTTGGAAAGGAAGTACTAGTTCTAGCCAAAATAACTTCTATTGGAAGATCTACTTAAGAGTTGTTGGTGGATCAAGCCACCAAAGAGGTTTTGGTAACAAGAAAATAAAGTCTATCCAGCCTAGGTAGAACTTCCTTAGAAAACACTAAAAATACTACTACTTCCACTACTCCAGGTGCAAGAAAGCCTCCCTTAGGTCAAAAAATTCAATTGCCTAGAGTTAGTGGACACATACCCAAGTGGAAAAGTGGGCAACTATTGATAAAAGATGAATTGACAAATGCCTTTGTTTGAAGAAGTGGCTTTGATCATAGCTTCAAGTGCCACTAGTCATGGTTTATCATTTTCAATTGCAGAACCAGTTATGGCTCCAGTTGGAGACTTGGGACTTACAATGAGTGTAAGTTAGATTGTAAATGGATGGAGAGCGAATTTGGAGGTGATCCTAGAGGCGAACCAGAAACCCACCTCTCAGTCTTCTCTTGATTTTATGGGACCCTTTAATTTTTTCCTGGAATCCATCTCTTGGGTGCAGGACTTTCGATTTACTATAAAGCTTTTTCAGTGACTCTTTACTATTTACATCTCTGGTCTGTTCTAGTTTTCAGTGCATTGGAACTGTCCTATTCTATCTTGGTTTTTGTCTTCTTGTCCAGATACCGGCATACAGGGATTGGTTTTTTATTTTTGTTAGACTCTGTCTTTCCTATCCAACAACTGTTACACTGTAAAATTGTCGTCCTCCCTTTCGTTCCTCTCACTGGCCTGCACTCCCCTTTTTCATTGCTTTGACTATTACTAGTGGGCCTGCAATGGTCTCTCAGCCTTTATCTATAATGGACTCACATTCAAACAATCTCATGCACCCTTCCAACGAAATTATCTGAAAACAGGTGGGTCTTTTTGAAAAAGTGGACTCCCTCGAAAAAAAGCTGCTGAAATTTCCCTCCAAGCCCTCCATTTCAAACAACTCTTCCTTTCCTGTTGATTTCCCTGTTGGACTGGTCTCTCCTCCACTGACTGAATCCATTTCTCCGGAAACCACTCCTCCTGTCCCTGACAGGCCCCTCCCTTCTTTCAACACTTCCTTACCTCATGATTTCTTAAGTCACCCTACCTTTCGGGACGTTCAAAGAGCCCCTACTTCCTCTCACCGAGCTGCCTCCTACGGTCGCAAGGAGTGGAAATCAAACAGAAGAACAAAGCATATGGTGTTGGGTGATGGACTGGTCTTAGAGGACCTTTGCAAAATGTCCCATTGTGCTTTGGTGGGTTGTATCTCCTACAAAAGTTTAAGCACTCAACCTCTGGAGGACTGGATAAAGATACATTGGTTTCCTCTCTTACGATATTCCCCGGAGATCCTTTATCTCAAAAAAGGATGGCTCTGCTTCTACTGTAAGTCTTCTGAGGATGCATCACTGTTACTAAATACATTGTGGGTCTTCGGTGGAAGCAGCCTCATGCTCAAGCGCTGGAGAATGGCTTTCAACCCCGACATTGACTTCTTTCAGATCACACACCTTTGGGTGCTTCTCCTGGGCCTTCCACTTCATCTCTGGAACGAAGGAGCCATTAGAGCTATAGGAAACTCCCTGGGCAAGTTCATCACCTTTGATGCATAGTCACTCACTGGTCCTTTGAGGAAAATGGGCAGAGTTCTGGTCAAGATGGACATAACTACTGGTTTGTCGGAAACTCTTGAGATTGAATGGAGAGGACAGAAATTATTACAGACCCTAGACTATCTTGGACTCCCTTTCCGTTGCAACCAATGCCTTGAAACTGGTCATCTTCGTTGCTCTTTCCCTAGTAAGTCTTTGATAGACCCTTCTGATGATGCCAACCTACTCCTAAACCCACCCGACTATATGGATGAAGATCCATCCCTTTCTTTCCTGGAAACTCCCACTGATCCTCCCTCCCCTCCCATACCTGGACAAGCAGAAACTCTGACGTCTAAGCCGAATTAGCTTTGCCCTCTTCTTTTTAAATCCCTTTCCGTTGTAGAGAAGGAATCCATCAATAGCTACCTTTGGCTTTCTTCTTCTTTCTGTGCTAAGCTTCCCCTTCCAGAAGTTGAGACGTCACAACCACCCTCTTCTTTCATTCCCTCTGCAGTTGGCTCCCTTTCGACTAGTGTTGACCCTACAGTTTTCCCTACCTCTTCCTCCCCTTCACTCCCCCTTCCTCCGTCTCCTTCGGCCAAGCTGTCCAGTCTCCCTACCTTCTCTATTGAATCGGAAGGATCCCCAGCTTTTCTTCTAGGATATAGACAGCCTGAGGAAGATGAAGAAAACCTCTTGGCTACGTTGAACTCTTCTTCCTCTCTTCCTTTTATCCCTGACAACACTTCTCTGTTACCTATCTATCGGGGTAAGGAGCTCATTGTTCCCTCTTTGGAGGTTGGCACTTCTTTCTCTCAACACTCTGGAAAAGAGGTCAAAGCCTTTGCATGGTCACAAGGTATTGGTTCTGAACTCTCCCCTCTCCAGACGCAAAGTTCTAGAAAGAAAAAGGAGCTTCTTAGTTCTCAGCAAATTGTTTCTGTCATTCCCTCTCAGGATGGAAAGGCCCTTAGAGCTATGAAGGCCTTAGCATGATCCAAGTGATGATTATGCTCTCTTTAAATATACGAGGGATTGGAGGCACCCTCAAGGCTGCTTCCTTTCGAAGACTGCTAGAGCGATCGAAGCCTAATATCATATTTCTTCAAGAGACCCTCTTGGTCGATCAAAAGTCTAGAGACTTCGTGCATCATTTTCACTCATCTTGGGTCACAACAGCTATTAAATCCATTGGAAACTCTAGTGGCCTGCTGGTTGCATGGGACCCTGGTATTTTCTATTTGAGACCCTTCTTGACAAGCGGAGAAATTCTGTTGGTAGGCCATTACTTAGCTACCAATCAGGATTTGGTGTTTCTAAATGTCTACGGCCCCTGTTTGGACCGATCGTAGTTCTGGACTCATTTAGCAAACAGTGGTTTACTTTCCATTCCGAACCTTATTCTTGGCAGTGATCTAAACATCATTCTATCTGCAGGTGAACGAGGTTCCTTCTCATCTGGTTCAAATGAAGCTTTCTAAAGAGATCTCTTTGCCTCTCAAAACCTGGTCGATGTCTTTCCGACTCGTTTGGTCCCCACTTGGCGAAAAGGGCGGTCCAGATCTGAAGCAATTTCTAGACGTCTAGATCGTTTTTTAGTTTCTGATGGTTTTTTGAATTCTACAGGATTTTCAACCTCGTGGGTGGAACTCCCATTTGTTTCCGATCATGCCCCCATCCTCCTTCATTTGAAACTTCCCTCTCTGCTCAATTCATTTTCGTAAAAGTTCAACCACCACTGGATGTCGAATGCTGACTACACCTCTTTAGTTCAAATTGTCTGGATGGACCCTTGCTTCCTATGTGAAGAAAACCCTTAGCTGCAAATTGTTTGGAAACTGAAGGTACTTAAATCTCAATCTAAAACTTGGTTTAAAGCTAAAAAAACAGCAAAGACGTTCTTGTTAAATAATCTGGAGTCTGAGATTATTCAACACTTAAATAAATCAACTACATCTGTCTTATCCGTGGAGGAATCTTCTAGTCTAATGGTGCTTGAAAGTAGGAGAGCCTCCATCCTTCGTGAGGAGGAAAACTGCTGGAGACTTTGCAGCAGAGCTACCTGGTTAAAAAGTGGATATTTGAATTCAAATTTTTTCCACAAAGTGGCAAGCTACAATAGAAACAAAAATTTTATTTGTTCGATTGAAAGCGAACGCGCTAGGCTTCTTCGTGGACAGGAAGCAATCAAAGACGAGGTTGTCTCTCATTTTGAACAACTTTTCAAAGCCAGAAATAATCACAATCTTCATGAGAAATGTAGCACTGCCAGTCTTTTCCCACAGTTGGTTTCTGTAGTTGAAGCTACCGACCTTTACAAACCTGTCACTCTATCGGAGCTTAAAGAGATTCCAGATCACTTCAAAAAAGAGAGGAGCCCTGGGCCCGATGGCTGGATGGTCGAGTTCTTCATTTTCTTTTTTGATCTTGTAGGAGCGGATCTCCTCCAGATGGTGGATGATTCTCGTATAAAAGGCAAGATTTTTGGAAGCCTTAATTCCACCTTTCTAGTCTTGATTCCAAAAGAAAACAACTCGGTCTCCTTCAATGACTACCAACCGATCTCACTTTGCAACCTCATCTATAAGGTAATTTCAAAAGTTATCTCCAACCGGATCAAGCCGATTCTTGAAAGAAGTCTTTCAGAGGAACAACTGGTATTGTTGAAGGGAAGAAGAATTCAGGATGCTATTGGAGCAGCCCACGAGAGCATCCACAACATTAAACAGAAAAATATTAAGGCATTGGTCATGAAGCTTGACCTCAAAAAAGAATTTGACAACATTTACTGGGAGTTTTTGAGGCTAATCTTACATACAATGGAGTTTGGTGTCAAGTTTACCGATTGGATTTTGTCCTGTGTCACTAGTGCTAATTTTGCAGTGATGGTTAATGGAGAGGTGACAAGTTTTTTAAAAAGTGAGAGGGGGATCCATCAGGGATGCCCACTCTCTCCTTACCTCTTTATCTTGATCATGGAAGGCCTTAGCCTACTTCTCTCTAAAAGCATCTCCGAACACCACATTTCTGGTATAAAGGTTTCAAAGTTCTTAAAGATTGTTCATCTTATGTTTGTTGACGATGTCCTCCTAATGAAAAAAGCTAATCTCACGGAGTGGTTAGTGATCCTAGACTTGCTTCAGCTCTTCTGTTCTGTTTCGGGTCTGTCCATCAATTATTCAAAATCCACAGTCCATTTTTGGGGGCTAAATGAAGCCGAGCTCATTCTCCTTAAAGACGCCATCCCCTTCTCCTTTATTGATCTGAGTAAAGGATTCAGATACCTCAGATACAAGCTGAAACTGGGAGCTTCCTCTTCTGAAGATTGGCGTTGGCTTGTGGCAATTTTTGAAAGGAGAATTGGCTTTTGGTGTAACAAGTGGCTGTCACTGGGTGGGCGTTTTACCCTGGTCAAATCGGTGTTGGAAAGCCTCATTGTTTTCTGGATGACTCTGGAGCGGATCCCCAGTAAGATCATAAATATTCTTCGAAGACTCTCATTCAATTTCCTGTGGAGTGGCCAAGCTGGTAAGCACCGCTTCCATCTTTGCAGCTGGGAATTACTATCAAAACCTCAAAGGGTAGGGGGTTGGAGACTTAATAATCTTACCACTTTCAACACGGCCCTTCTGGCTAGTTCCTTTTGGAGAGCGGTCTCGCATGACATCATTTGGCACCGAATTATAATGGACAAATACTTGGGATCCTTGCCTCTTCTCACCTGGTTACGAAAGCCATCTCTACTACATAAGATGGCTTCATCTTTTTGGAAGGGTCTGATCTCTTCCTGTTCGGTGATCCTTCATTGGCTCCGTTGGAAGCCAAGATCGGGCACTGATATTTTGATTGGAAGGGACAAAATCCTCGAGCTGGAGGAACAATCGATTCTCTCTTCGAATCTGAGATCGCAGCTTTTTTCCTTAAACTTTTTGTGTTTGGCGCAGGTGAGAAGTTCGACCTGCGGCCTCCCTCTTTCGGACAACTGGATGGGAAGTGGCGATTTTCATTTAAGTGGACAGAATGCCACCGACTGGGACTCCGTTACGACTGCTCTTAGAAGTGCCAGCATCTCTCTCAATGACGAGTCAGACTCTATTCTTTAGGCTGGAGGATATGCCACAAGTATCATCACTGTCAAAAATCTCTACGCTACCCTCCTTCAACCGTTGGACCTTGGCGCTGAGAACATTTGGCTACATCGGCTATGGAAGTGGTCAATTCCACTCAAATACAAATTTTTCATCTGGCTTGCTGCAAAAGAGAAAGTCCTCACCTGGCAGATGCTCCGTAAGAGAGGCTGGGAGGGCCCTAGGATATGTCTTCTTTGCAACCGATCCTTTGAAGACATTCACCACATCCTTATACATTATGATTTTACAAAGGCTATCTGGCATCGACTGTTTCTACATTTTTCTCTAAATTTCTCTTGGAACGGATCCACCATCTTAGAATGTTTCTATATGTGGTCCACTGGAAAATTTGCTCCGCTTTGTTTGGCTACTCGTGCCTGCTGGCAAATTTGGATCGAAAGGAATAAAGTGATTTTTGACGATCTCCCTCCCTCCTCTCTTGCTGTAGTTCACAGAGTTTTGGCTTCCTTCTCCTGGCAACCGTCTTCTATTAAATCCTTCCCTTACAAAGCTTGTGAGTTTAAGCTGGCTGAAGGTTACACTTTAGCATGTTTTGACGATGCAGCCCAGTCAAATGGATTATGTTTTGGTGCTGGAGGCACCTTCAATACCCATCCGTCGAGGATCACAAAGTGGTTCATCAATTGTGGAGAGGGTACTAATACAAAAGATGAACTTATGGGTTTATGGGCTTCCCTCACTCTGGCATCTTTTTGGTCAATCAAGCACTTACATGTCCTTGGTGACTCGAGAGTTATTATCGACTGGATAAATCTTAAAAGAAAGCTTCATTCAGTCAATATTGAGTGCTGGAAGCAAAAAACGCAGGATCTGTCCAAAAACTTCATTGATATCAACTTCCATCACCTTTCCAGAACTCACAATAGAGAGGCGGATGCTCTCTCAAAGAGGGCTCTAAATGAAGTGGTAGGGAGACTCTCGGTCTACCACTGTGATAGTGGGAAAGAGAGTCCCATCTCCTTTATTAATATTTTTTAATTATGATGGTTGATCCTCTTAAAGTGGATAGACGACAGCTTTGCAAGTTTTTTCCTTGCTTCTTCTTCCTGCCTTCTTCTTGCTATTGCTTTTCTTGGTTTTGTTTCTATGAATCACTGTTGTTTTTGTTGTAATGGTCCTTTCATTGCTAGCACACTGATCATGTTTTCAGCATGTTGTAGCATATTGTAAATGAATTTATACCCTATATAAATTTGAGAAAAAATTTTCTTGGAAAAAAAAGTTAGGTTGTAAATTCTAAATGAAGATATTAAAAGATATGCAATTTAATTTCTTGCACAATGGTGATTTTTTTTTTTGAGGTTCATTTTCAATGATTCAAGCAACTTGAATTTGTTTTAATAATTAAGATATTGTTAAATTTATTCATCCAAGAAACTGAATCCTCCTAAATGTTTTAAGTTTTTTTATATTTTTTTTTCAATAAGTTTTGTTGTTTTATTTAAAATTGAATAAGAAATTCAGAAAAATGGATAGAGGAGAAGATTTCAATGATTTAAATTATGTAATTGGATGTCTTCTTTCTAAGAATAGTTTACTTGTATGTGTTTTTGTGTAAGTTAATCATTATATTTTGTTCTCAATAAGTTTGTGATGAAATTTTTGGAAATATAGGTAATATTATTGGGAGCCTACACTTTTATATTTTTTAAAATATTTTACTCACAGAATTCCTTTCCATATCTATTCGTTGTTTTTAGGATTTGAAACCCCCCAACCATGGGTAAAACAAAGACTGAAGAAGTTCCCAATAAAATGCTCTTCTTTTCATTCTTAATTACTCATTTTATTTCTAGTTATTTACAATCAAATTTGTCCAAGCTTGTATTTATTTAACAACTGCAATTATGTCCCTGAATTTCTACAGTCATTATCAGCCAAATCAACTGACTCCGCTTTCAAGTTTTTTGAGTTGGGGGAGATTAAATTTTGAGTTTTCCCCGGGTGCGCAGTGCGGTATGTGGTTATTTAATAATTTTTGTTTAGAAATATGGGGAATTTACCATTATATTTACTATTTGATCTAATTTTTTTCTTTAAACTAGATATGTTTTCAATTAACTTTGTTTGATTTACATTTACCATTTGCTATAGGGGCATATTGCAATAGTTGGCATAATGGTGCGGAAGAAAAAAAATTCACATATCAAGAAGCTCCATGTTCAAAGTTTATCAGATAAAAATATTTTTTCAAGCCAAGACCTTGTTTGGAGTGATATACAGCGTGAAGATGACACTACTGATCACACTACTCTGATACCATACAATAGGTTGGAAGACTTCATTATGGGAGAGAAAAACAACCTGGATGCACATGTACATTTGTATGAAGATCGCATAGGAAACACTCTATTGATGGTGAATCTTTTATGGTGGGTCCAACATCCTTGAACTATGCATTGTCAGTATTTATCATGACCTCTTAATCCAATTTATATGTTTTTTCAATATGTATTGCTAAGTTCCAAACAATATTGTTGGTATTACTATTACATGTAATGATCTTTCTTTGAATG
>ML818773.1:38385-81125 GCA_009831015.1 Picea engelmannii
GGTGGCCTACCCCATTTGTTCCATGATCTATGGGTCTACTCGAGTTACCTACTTTGATAGATTGTGGCTATAGGACGACCGCCTATGGGTGGTACCGCTACCAATAGATTGCGGCCAATCCTACTGGTTGGAAAGAGGGTCGGCTTATCCAAGAGTGCGTGAGACTCATCACTACCTCGTAAGGGCGTTGAGACCATAGCATGTTACATGAAAGCGTCGCTTTATCCCTCCCTCCATAGTGTTGTCACACAGTCACCCGCCTAGAAGAGTCGCTCACTCCATAGTGTTGTCACACAAGATAAGCACACTGCCTGCTGGCCGGGTGAATCAAAGTTCTCTCCCGGTCAACCGTCCACCCAGTTAAGTGCAAACATAGTGGAATCACGCTTAGCGAACTCTCGTTGCTGGCTAGTGTGCCTCCTGCCCGTCGAATATGAGAAATTACTTTCCTTCCTATAAAGATTTATTTTCCATTTCAAAAGAAAGGAGGTGGCTTGTGGTGTTATCTGAAGGGTGAAGGGAAAATGCTTCCCAAGGGAGGCATTACGAGGAGATATCCCCGTTCTTTACCCCCCCCCCCCGCTGCACTGGATATCTTGATTTCTCGAGGGCTGGCTGAAGACCCTGAAGGCCTTCGGCCTCCCTCTGCTCTGCGAAGTGCTAAAGCTTTTTCTTTATATTATAAGGAAGAATCCCATATCGGTCGGCCCATGAAAGCGCTGACAACAACGGAAGGGAGGGGTCCATGTAGCTGTTGCGCCCATACTGACTGAGCAATAGGTTTGGCATCTATTACGGACACTTCAAACGCATCAAACCGCCTACTCTGTTGGACAGCGTGTGGAATGGCTGAGAGTGGACCTTTTGGATATATAATCTGAGAGAGTAGATTTACGGAGCCGTATGATGGAAAAAAACTTTCACGTTTGATCCAGGGAGCACTTTTCTCGTAGATAATTTCTCATTCTCCCTCGTGTGGAAAAATTCTGCTTGCTTGCTGAGTGAACATGAGTTAATAACTCGTTGGGCCCTAAACCCCCTATTCTCCCAAGCCCCGAAGAAAACCCCCCTCCCCCTTGGACTCCATATCTCTCTTGACTCTATATATGTGGGCACTTGATATCTATGAGGGTTCACCCACCCTGGTTACTGAATACGCGCTCTATATTATTGATTCTATCTCTAGTTACCAAATATGAGCTTATAGGGTGGCCTTCCTTGCAAAGCCTTCTTCAATTCAGAGTCTATTTCAATACTTACCAAATAGAGACTTGAAAGATTTATTTTACTGTGTCCTCTCCTTTCATATTCTTATCCTTATCGCGCGAACTAAGGCAGTCGTTAGATGAGTTAGCAAGGTTACCCCTAAGATAGATATCTCTTTCTATTCCACCACTACTTTAGCCCATAAATAAAAGTTGTTCGGTGTATACTTCGTTATAGGCCATTCGTAAGTCTTGAAAGGACCTTATTTTTCGCTCTACGAAGGTCCTGAAAGGTAAATCCTGAGCTAGCTCTGCGGGTAAGGGGTATATCTGCATCTACTCAACGCATATACAGAAGTGCACATATACTGATGGCGCATATACAGAAGTGCGCATATACGGAAGGGCGCATATACTGACGGCGCATATACGGAAGTGCGCATATACGGAAGTGTGCATAAACGGAAGACGCATATACAAACGATGCATATACAGACGGGTGCATATACTGACGGCGCATATACGGAAGGTGCATATATAGAAGAGAGCATATACGGAAGGTGCATATACGGAAGCGCGCATATACGGAAGGTGCATATACGGACGACGCATATACGGAAGCGAGCATATACAAAAGGTGCATATATGAACGACGCATATACGGAAGTGCACATATACGGAAGGTGCATATACGGAAGCGTGCATATACGAAAGCGCGCATATACGAAAGAAATTTACGGTAATCTTATCGTATATGTGTGCTTTCCATATATGAGGATTTAAGGAAGTTGTCGTCCGTATATGCACATTTATACAGAAGTGCGCATATACAAAAGGAGCATATACGAACGATGCATATACATAAGGTGCATATACAGAAGAAATTTACGGTAATCCAAATGCATTTTCCATATGTGTGCTTTCATATATGAGGATTTAAGGAAGTTATCGTCCGTATATGCACATTTATACGCGTATTTATATGCATCATCCATATATGCGCATATACGGAAGGACGCATATACGAAAGACGCCATTATGGAAGGTGCATATACGAACAACGCATATACGGAAGATGCATATACGGACGACGCATTTGTGTTTTTTCCCAAGAAATTATATGTTTGATTGTATTATTATTATTTATAAATATTTTTGTAAATATAAAATCTATTAGCCTTGACTACATTTTTTTCATAATTTTAGAGGTTGGAATTTAAAGTTGTCATGGTTTTAAGAATTCACATAGTCATGATTCATTTATTTAAAATTTATCAAATCCTATTGCTTTGAATAAAAGATAATCCTTATCCCTTTGTTTGTTTGTTTGATTATAATATTATTATTTATAAATATTTATTAATATCTTTTTAAATACAAAAACTATAAGTCTTCACTACATTTTTATCATAATTTTAGAGGTTGGAATTTAAATTTGTCATAGTTTTAAAAATTCACAGTAGTCATGGTTCATTTATTTAAAAAATTTATTTGCCTTTAATTTGCCTTTAATTCATAGTAGTCATGATTCATGATTCCATTAATTTTCCTTTGCTTACTTTGAATAAAAGATAAGCCTTATCCCTTTCCTTGCGTGTTTGATGATATTTTTATTATTTATAAATATTTATTAATATCTTTTGAAATATAAAAATTATTATCCTTCATTACTTTTTTATCATAATATTAGAGGTTTTGATAAGCCTTATGCCTTTGGGATAATTGGAATTGATTATAAGTTAAGTTCATGGTTTGAATGCATTTATTATTTCTTTACCATGGTTTTGTGATGGTCCTTCTTTATAATTTTCTAAAATTTTGTTGATTTTCTCTTTATATGTTTGGAAGAAATGTTAAATTTTATGTGCTATAGCAATCCATACAAAAACAAAATGTTTTAATCTTTAGATAATCTTCTAGATTTTTTTCCATTGTGAAATATTTGTTTTATTATATTATGTTTTATAAACAAAATAATTAAAATTGGATTACATGCACAAATAAAAGGCTATGTTTCTATTCATTGAGTTTTCCATAATCTTGAAACATTAATGTTTTTAAACTTGTATATTTAGAATATAAGTTCTTTATATTATAATATTGCACAATTAGTAACAAAGATATATCAATTTCTTATCGAAATTAGAATATACAAAGTAGGGAAAATAAAATGTGTAAAAAATGAAACTCATCTTTATATTGAAGAGGCTAGACTACAAAACTTTGTATATTTAAATAAAACTAACTTCCATAAAACCAAATTTCTTTTTGTGCTTTAAGTGCTAAAAAAAAAATTGAAATTAAAAACATAAAACAAAGTACTAGAAAGTTCATTTATTGAAAGTATATAAAAATCCATTTATTGTAAGCTTAAGTATGTTCATGTCTTTGTAAGTAGCACCTATTTATACAAAAAGACTTATCAAATCTCTAAATTTGTAGCCCAAGTTACTTAAACTTGGTGCATTGTTTAGACTTCAGAGTAGCCAACCTAGTGGGTTTTGTGAGAGCAATACTAGTTGAACATATATGCTCTATGTATTGTTTGCGAGACTTGAACCCATGTGTTTTCAAGTACTTTGGTGTGATTCTTGTCCTCTTAACCATAGCATAATCATTCTCCTTTTTTGTCTCCTGTAAAAGTTACAACACTATTAATAAATATCCAAATTGATATTTCTATAATAAAAACATGAGTATAGGGTATAGAACTTACCGCTCCTAATTTTTCTTCAAGTGGAGGTGAATGTTGTACTGGTTGAAGATAATGTGGTTTATGGTGGATTTTGAAAAAAGGTGTTGCATTGCCACCATCATTTGTGTGCAAAGGGGATTTTGGAGATGTATATGTTTTATTATAAACATAACATTAAAAGAAGATATAAGTATGCAACTCAAACATAATTAAATGTAAAATTTTGTGAATGATATTATAAAAGTATAAATACATGAAAACTTGCTTTGCATTGCCACATTGAATGTAAAGATGGTTGTAGCATTTGGTTTGTTTCGTTTACATTCTTTTCAATATTTTGACCATCTTTTGGGGTTTGTAATGATTGTAATGGTTCCAAAAAAAGCACCTGCACCATAAATGCACATTAATGTATAGATTAAAAAAAATAAAATCTATATAATCAATCACAAATCACAAAAGAAAATTAAAAAAAAATAGAATATTGATTTTAGTGTTTTTATGAAATAGGTTGTATTGAAGCAAAACTTACTTTACTGAAAACCCCTTGAAATCTAGGTGAGTGTCGTAATGGTTGACAACTCGATGCTCATTGAATATCCAAGTTAGTTGAACTATATTCAGCAACAAAACTATGCAGTGATCTCTCCGAGGATTTTTGTTGATCAGGCTAGGCATATCAATAACAATGGAGAATCAATATACAATTGATAATAAAAATAAATACCATCTAAAGTTCAAATGTCTTGAAAACAATGCATGCAAAAAAATTGACTCAACTGTGTACTCATTGTTATTACTAGTTTCTCCAGAGTTTAATATATGGGTATGCTCATCCAACTCTTCTTCCCCTACATCATTAGAAGGCCCCGTTCTTTATTTTTGTTGTAAAGCAATATCTATGCATTTAGCTGTGTCCATACGTCTACGAGGTAAACTTTGATCCCAACAATTCATTTTTTCATGAATTTTTTTCTTTGAATCATCATTGAGTTGATCAAACATAGCAATTGACTGTGAAAATGAGTTTCAATGAATTTAGTCAATAATAATTAATTTATATTATTAAAAAAACACACAATTACAAATGTCAATAAATACTTACAGCTGAAATAATTTATTCATTGACAAATCTTTTCTATGCCTGCTTTCGTGCACGACACAACCTTGCATCTACATCATATTGAATTTTTTCGTTCTGTCTTTTAACCTTACTTGGTGATTTTGTTGCACGTTTAACATTTTCATGTCTTACCCGACCTCTTGGGCATGGGGGAATTTTAGAGGCGTGGGGGAATTGGAGAGAGATTGTGTTTGATCGCACGATGGTGATTAAGGCCAGATAGTTTTGATCTGGTCATATTGACACAATCACCAACCAAACAATAAAATACTTATTTCGTGCCTTTGATAACTACATCCCATTCATGTCTATTTTCCTCCATTTTCTCAATTCTCTATAAATGAATATGTAAACAACAACGATGTTAGAATGACTATAAAAACACTTTTAAATAAGAAACAACTATTCCATATGCCTATCTATTCTATAAATTAGATCTAAGCTTATGTGTTCTAATAAAGACATTTATACATGTAACATAGTTTGTGATGTCTCCTATATACCTTATAATGATTTCCATGTTAATACCAAGATTCAGAGTTAAAAACAATCACCACATCATCTCATAAATTAGTCATTCGAGCCTTATCATTGTTTTTTAATGTTATTCTTTTTTTTTTCCAGCCTAAATAAAATACAATGGTTATGTGAAGAGTGATGAATGCTTGCTTTCGAACTTACAGTGTGAATTAGTTACAAAAATCTTGAAATCTTAAAGATTTCAAGATTAAGAGTCGATAAATGATGTTGAAGGTTTTCTAACGGGTGTTAAAATTTGGCCAGACTCTTGAGAGATTCGTTATTTCTTTCCGTAGAGAGGATGCATTTGAATACACTTATGTCCAATCTCACAATTTGATTGAAGAAGGGCTCAGATTAAGTCGAAACTGTTCTGAATTTGTATACTTTGTGAATACTTGGAGTGGGGATTTCTATTTCTGGTACAACACTTATTGACCACCCAATGGGAAAAACCGTACACGAAAAGGAGAGGAAACTCAGATTGATTGAAGGCATGGCATGCATCACGCCCTGCACACAAACATCTCAACTTTCCACCAGCACCAACAAAAAGGCTGGTGGAAGGTAACAGTATAAACAATATTGTCGTTTGGATACAGAAACCTCAATTTAAACATAAGTAATATAACAGATAGATGGTAATTACTAAATATAGAAGCTGAAAAATGTCTCTCGCCAGGTTATGAGACGTTTCTGATACTGGATTGAATTGAATTGGAACACGTTTCTGATATTTTGTTATAGATATAATAACTGTAATGATAATGAATAACAAGCAAGCGCCATACGTGTTGTTTTTTCAATCCTTGGTTCTGAAAATATTTCTGAACCAGTGACATACCGTTCTCATACAGTGAAAAAAAAAGAGAAAACATGTTCAATTAGGACCATGGTGTTGTTCAGATGGATAGAGTAGTTCGCAACCTAAATAAATACGTTAAAAATTCATTCTTCCCTTAAATTGGTTAACAGATTAAGAATAAATATAAAAATGTATATCTAATATGCTTAATTACTGATCTAAGCAAAGAAACATTATAGCTAACATGAAAAAAAATAGAGTCGTTGTCGAAGTAGTGACGTGTTCGATGGTTGTGAGAACATTCAAAAATTTGTTGTTTACTATATGATAAGCAATGGCTGGGATCAACACACAACATAGCAGAAAATCCACCTACTCCATAGTTAACTTGCAGATTAGACTGAGCAAAAATGGATCCCTCGAGTTACAATTTCAAAGTTGGAACAAAAGATGCAAGATCATCTAATTAATATTTTTCCCTTTCAGTTTAAAAGCACTGAACTGGAAGGGATGAATAAAGGACAAAAAATGACGATATATAGAGTAGCAAGAGAACCATAGAAACTTTGAGTTTATGTTCTGATATTACCAAAAAAAATTCTAACCAAACTATGCTCTATGCACTTGGCATATTTTATTTTTTTTGGTGCAAGGAATCGAGAATGATTTTATTAACATTCAAGAAAACTATACTTCAAGAGTGCAATTACATTTCTGAAGGTCGTATCAATCACAGAGATTTTTAAATTGAAGTATACTAACGAATTACTACACTAAATTGCGTCCATATGTTATTGCTATCTTAAGATTGTAACTTGGATTATGTAATCTTCATCTGTCTGGACAATGCAACTAACAAAAATGACATTTTATTGCATCAATTATTGATCTTTGCTGCTTAATATTAGGTTTTACATGCATAACAACACCAACCTAGTGTGAAACTGATAATTGAAAAAAAACACAGGACAAAAGAACAATAAAATCTTCATAAGCTACATGAACTTGTCTTGTACAGCGAGTGAAACCCAAATGTGAATCAGTTGAAGTTGAATTTAATTTAAGGGCTGTAAAACTTTATCGGATTGAAGATATGAAACAAAACAAGCGAGCATTGTTGAAAGATTCAGATGTTGAACCAGGAATATCATTTTCTAGGCGACAATCAACATTACTGCAAAACTACCGAGAGAAAAATAAAGGTTACTGCAAATATTTTCCCATTTCTTAGCCCTGTACAGTGTTGAACAGTCAAATTTTCAAGAAGAGGGCATTTTGATACGAAACGGTCAAGTATATCATCATTTGTATAGATGAATGATAAGGAACAGGTCACAAGGTGTCTAAAACCGCTGAAGTAAGGGGGTAGTCGTATAAAGAAAAACCACTTGAGCTTCAATAATGTCAGGCATTCGCAAGAAAATAGATAAGTTGGAACATCCAAGAAAATGCCAGTCAAAATATTGTTGAGAGCAATTTGTTTCACTCTTTTCGAAGATGCGCATTGAACCCATTTCTGAAAACATTTACCAATGTTCTCTCTGTCAATATCACCCAAGGAAACTGAAATTTCAAAACTTTCAAGCTGAGCAGAATGAAAGAATGGTAGATGGCTTACCGTGAAGCTCGCTCCACGCTCTGGTCAAATGAAGGGTGAACGAAGCGCTGGTGTGGCTTACTGTGTGCTAGCTCCAAGCTATGGTCGAATGAAGGGTATGCGCTGGTGTGTAAAGCTACACTAGAGGACACAGGGTCGAAGGCATGAATGTTTGGTGGTAAATTAACTCCCTGCATTAATTCTCTGGACCAGTGTATCTTGCACCTGCCGATTCTCGATGCACTGGTCCAGGGAATTAACGCAGGGAGTTAATTCACCACCAAACATTCACGCCTTCGACCCTCCATCCTCCAGCGTAGCTTTACACACCAACACATACCCTTCATTCGACTAGAGCTTGGAGCTAGCGCACGGTAAGCCACACCAGCGCTTCGGTCACCCTTCATTTGACCAGAGCGTGGAGCGAGCTTCACGGTAAGCCATCTACCATTATTTCATTCTGCTCAGTTTTTTTTAATATGTCTGGTGTATCTCTGAAATTATGCAAAGACTTATTTTTCCTCTCTGTCTCCCACGAGACCTTATCCTACGATTGATTCCTTAACTTGCAAATGGGAAATAACGAGTGTGTTCTGTCCACTAATCACTGAGTTCCCTCGATCCTAAACTTATCCTGCTCAATCTTCAATCTCCTCTCAGACTTGTAAACAGAAGCGCTCTTCCCATGGTCTTCGGCTCCCGGTTTAGTTGCGAATTCAAACACTGGTAAGAAGTCTCTCCCGCTACTGCTATGGTGTTGGCTTGGTTGGTAAGTCAGTTTAATGGAGAGTTTAAATGACAAGTCAAATCGGAGCGAGCAACAGATACGACGGTTTAATCAGCAGGTGTGGAGATACGACGGCGGGAGTAGGCTTATGTCGCCAGCCCATCCGCATCAGCGATGAATGATCCCCTTCACTCGCGTACCGTTAACGGATGTAGCTGGCAGTGTACTCTACGAGGCAGTGATCTGGGGGATGGTGCATACGCCGGTGGTCGCCGGAAAGGGACTGCCGTAAAGCTACTCGGGAGAGAAGATTGCTCCTGAGTTAGCCTACTCCTATTGAAAATACCCAGAGGGAGGCGTTATTGAAAAAAAATTGTTGACTACATCGAGGAGTTCCGACCGTACCACAATCTCTCTCATATGTGTTGTTTTCGGCCATCAATTTACACTGTTTTCGAGCCGTCATTTTTGCTGCATCCGTACACAAATTACAACCACTAATTTTAATTGCATGTCATCATCGATCCATATAGTGTTTCCATACCATATGCACAGTTGTTTTTGTACGAGGGATATTATACGTACAGTTGCATTTATTTCACACCGGAATTTAAAGATTAATCCAAATTAAAAGTTAAGTACTCACATAAGACAATGTTTAAAGGTTAAATCGTATTGGTTAAGAAGGATTGGTTCACATCAAGTAATCGTTTAAATCACTGAGAGACTCTCTTTTTTGAGAGTTTGAGTTATTATCCATATTCAAAATATTAGTGACTAATCCAGTATTTGCTTGCAACCTAAAAATATTGAGGATAGTAGATTAACTTAGTCGTTGAGGATATTGGTTTGTGAATAAACTAAAGTAAAATTAAAACAAAGGTTGTGACACAGGATTGAATGAAGCCACAATATATGTTATATACATTAATACATTAGTTGGTGCATATCTATTAAGTGTATAAAGTACATTAAAGTAATTTCATTAAAATACAAAGTTAAAAGGTTTTTTAAAAAAGGAATATTATATTTGTCTTAAGGTACTTTAGGTAAGTTTATAAAAGGGTCAATTCTAAGTTAAAAAAAGGATATATATATATATATAAGAGATAAATGAGGTGGAAATGAAGAAGCATAAAAGGTACAAGGTACTTAGAAGTAAAGTAATTCAAACATTATTAAAGTGGTTATTTAATTAGAACTCCAAGGTTATAAGAAGGATTACTCAAATTTATTTTCAAAGAAAACATTGAAGAATTTTTATAAAAGTATTATGTAATTTTTAAAGGAAAAAAGGAGGAGCTTATAAGCTTCATAGTCAATAAATTATTTATCATAAATATCAATGGAAGTCAAAATGGATTATAATAAAATGAAGGAAGGAAGATTTTTTTATGAAGGTTGTCTAATTGTGTGTTACGGTTTTTCTACATTAAAGGGGAGTATTCAAAGATGAGAGGTTAACATCATTATCAACTTGGACTATAATGAAAATTACATTAATATTGATTTGGCAAATAAATTATTAATTTCATAGCCAAATAAAATTGAAAAGAAATAGAAGATATCAATTAGGGAGTATTTAGGGTTTTCGAAAAAGAAGACTGAAGAACCCTAGCGCACTGAAGAACCCTAGTGCACTGAAGAACCAGGCCCCGTGTCTGTATGTTACGCGCTCTGACGCCAGCGCCCTGCCACCAGCCTTACCGCTCTGCAGACTAGCGCCTCACGAGGACCTTGCACTCCACACAATGAGCACAAGAGAGGGGGGGAAACCCCCCTCATACAGCGACATATCCGCCAACGACAGATCCGATATCCATGCTAAGAGGCCTGCCTTCAATCCACCGGTGCATCTGAGGGAGTAGCTTTTTACCCAGGAACAAAGTCTCAGCAAAGAAATGGAACTCGAGCCCAGCACATCCCATCCGCAAGATTCCAAAAACTGGCTCCCAGGTAAGTGTACTCCACAAATGGAAAAACCACCACTCTACCATATCAAATCGAGTAGGGTGGGGGAACACACCCAGTTTATGATGGACCATGCACTAATAGGCAAATTCTTGGGCCTCTGGCCGACCGAGAGAGATCTCACTCGCTGGATAAAGGACTGGTGGAACCCTAAAGGAGATTATGAGGTCCAGCTTAGCTCCAAGGGCTTCTTTACAATTATCCTGTACAATCTCGAAGACAAGGATAGAATATTCGACAACGGACCATACTTATATAACTCAGCGGGCCTATTTCTAAGGTTCTGGACCGACAGATTCAGTCCAGAGCAAGAGGACTTCTCAAGAGCCCTGGTCTGGATACGGCTGTACTCCCTGCCCCAGGAATTTTGGCTGGAAGAAATACTAATGGGCATAGGAAACACGGTGGGACAATATGTCAAAGCTTCAGAAGCTACAAAAATAAGGAAATACACATCATATGCCCATATCTGCATCTACATGGACATCTCGAAAGCTCTGTCGGATTCCATCACACTAGAATACCAGGATGAGGACTGGAACCAGACAATTGACTATGAACACATACCCTTTCGATGCAGAAAGTGCCACGAGCATGGCCACTTGTTCAGAGACTTCCCCTTGAACGCCTCAACCCCTAAACCCTCTGACGCCAAGCAGAAGGAAGGCTTTACCAGCATCACAGGAAGGCGAAAGAATACATCAAAAAAATAGAACCAGAGCTCAGCCCCAAAGGCCCCCTCCAAGAATTCCTTTGAGGCTCTGAATCAACCACAGAAAGAGGTGGAATTACAGAACCCCCTCCAAGCATCAACGCAAGAGAAAGGTAAAATCCCTGAAGCACCACACACAACTCACCCAAAGGAAACAACTCAGTCAACACAATCCGGTAGGGATGAAGACACCAATATGCTTATTGATGAAACGGAGTTGGCATAAATAGACCTAGAAAAACTGGAGGAAGCCCTCAATCAAAAGGATCTACAACATATTCCAGTAGAACAGCTCAGGAAAGTGCACAAAGTGTTCACTGACTCCACGACGGGTTCCACAGCTAGGCTGGGAATCTCATCAGATCCCAGCCCTGAGCCCAAAAAATCTACCAAGGAAAACAAGAGGCGAGGACGCAAACCAGCCCAACAACTTATTAGGGAGGCAGGGCACTTAATGATCAACTCGGGACAGATACAGAGGTTATCATAGGGATATCTCCACCCCCCCACACCATCCTCATGATGAAGACTATATCTTGGAACATCAGAGGTCTGAATGGAAGATCCAAGCAGCGGATCCTCCGAGAATGTATTAAATAAGAGAATCCAGATATACTACTATTGTAGGAAACCAAATGTGCAGGACGGGAAGTCGAAAGTATTTTTCAGAGCAGCTGGAGATGTGGGGAATTCCTCTTTCAGGATTCCGTGGGCATGGCAGGATGACTGGCCATCCTCTGGAACCCGCAAACAGTCACTCTGATTCACCCCTTCTCCACAAGAGACACCTTAACAGCCTACTTCATAGCTATAGCCTCCTCCAAGGAAGGAGCCATCACCAATGTCTATGGCCCGCAATCTACCCAAGACAAGGAGAGCTTTATGCAAACCCTTCATTATGTTCAAACCCTCATACATATGTCGCACTGGATCATTGGAGGCGACTTCAATATGATCCTAACTCTGGAGGAGAAAACCGGAGGAACAAAACGGCTGGAGCAGGATAGTGGTAATTTCAAAACCCTAATAGAGAAATTAAATATGGTTGACATGGAAACCCGGAATGGAATCTTTACCTGGTCCAACAAAAGAACAGGGCACCAGCATGTGGCCTGTAGGCTGGATCGCTTTCTAGTGACCGAAGCACTCCTTGAAAGCGACCAGGCAATGGAAGCAAATATTGTACCAAAATCAGGGTTGGACCACTGGCCCATAGTCTTCTGTCTAGACCCGGGATTCCCCACTAGGCCCAAGCCCTTCCACTTTGAAAAGTTCTGGCTAACTCACCCAAACTTTTACCAGCTGGCACACACTTGGTGGGCCCAGGCAGAAATTGATCATGGCACTCATATGTACAAGTTCCAACAGCACCTCAAGAACTTCAAACTACATCTAAAAAGGTGGAACAAGTCCACCTTTGGAAACATTCTACTCAGGAAGAGGGAAATTCAGAGCCAACTCAAAGAACTTCAACAAACTTTCATAGCAGGGAGCCGAACTCAGAACCTAGCAAGGGAAGAGGAAAAACTAATGGCGAACTTAGAGGCCTGTAGAGAACAAGAAGAGATCCTCTGGAGGCAAAAATCCAGGGTCCAATGGCTTAAAGAAGGGGAGCGCAACACAAAATTCTTCCATAGGGCGATGACGCATCGCAGATACATCAATTGCATCACCCAGTTGGAGGACGATCAAGGCACCCCGATAAGAGATCATGACCAAATAGCGGAAGCACTTAACTCCTTCTATCAAGATCTCCTCACAGAGACCAATACAAACAGGGAGGAGGCCATCCAAAAAGTCACCCGACACATACCCAAGCTGATTAACTCTGAGCAGAATAGAGCACTGATAAGGCCTATTACTCAGTCTAAAGTGGACTCAGCAGTAAAGGACATGCCCCCTGGTAAGGCACCAGGCCCTGATGGTTTCACAACGGATTTCTTCCACTACTGCTGGGACATGATCAAGGAAGATGTATGGCTGGCAGTAGAAGAATCCAGAACATCCGGTCAAGTTCTCTCCGCTTTAAACACAACCTTTATCACTCTCATCCCCAAGGAGGAATGTGCCACTCACCCGAAGCAGTTCAGACCAATCTCCCTTTGCAATGTCATTTATAAAATAATCACAAAGGTTATTGCCAATCGCCTCAAACTGCTCCTGCCGTCCATCATCTCTAATGAGCAATTTGGCTATGTGGAGGGTAGGAAAATCATGGACAGTGTCATACTAGCCAATGATATTATCCACTCCTTAAAGACGAGCAAAATACCAGGTATGCTTATCAAACTTGATCTCTCAAAATATTTTGACAGATTACGCTGGCAATATCTGTGGTCAGTTCTGGAATGATTTGGCTTCTCTAATCACTGGGTCGATTGGATTCTCAAACTCACCTCTTCTCCCTTCTTTTCAATTCTTGTTAACGGCACACCCTCTCGACCTTTTCTCTCCTCTAGGGGTATCAGGCAAATAGATCCCCTTTCTCCTTTCCTTTTTGTTATCATGGCAGAGGGCTTAGGTCGCTATCTCAAAGCGGTGGTCCTGGAAGGCTCACTGACTGGGCTGCCACTTCACAACCTTCACCCGACACCCTCACATAGACAATTTTTCGATGATACACTCCTCATGAACACCCCCACGGTTAGAGAAGCCACCAAGCTCAACTCAACCCTCTCTGACTTCTCAGACGCCTCTGGCATGCTGCTTAACCTGGATAAATCAAAACTTTATTTCTTTAACACGCCAGCCTCGGTTCAGGCTCACCTCTCAAGACTTCTAGGCATTGCCAGAAGCTCCCTCCCTGCCACTTATTTAGGCATTCCCCTAACTGGAGAGTCAGCAAAATCTATCTCTTGGGACAGTCTGCTATTATCCATAGCCAACAGGCTGAAAAACTAGACCTTCAGACCACTGAATATTGCTGCCAGACTGGTCCTGCTCAAGTCAGTTCTACAAGCTCTGCCCACGTATCTTTTTACAGCATTGGCTGCGCCCATCTCGGTTATCAAGGCTATTAGGAGCCTCCAACGTAATTTCCTATGGAAGGGAAACCATATCAACAAGAAATGGGCTTTAGTTGGATGGGACAAACTTTTCAAACCCAAAAAGCTCGGAGGGATGTGAATTCGAGATCCGGGGAAGATGAACCAAGTCATGGGAGCCAAGATGTGGTGGAGGTGGCTGCAACATCCGCAAGAGATCTGGGCGCATATCTGGAAGCAAAAGTATGCCCCAAACGCACAATCTGACCAACTAATCAGATTCAATGAACAGACGCAAGGATCCAATATTTGGAACACCGCCTGGCAGAATTGCCCCCTGATACAGCAGCACGCCTTCTGGGAGGTAATAAATGGAGAAAGTGCACTCTTTTGGCAGGACTCGTGGAAACAGCTACCCCGTCTTGATGATATGGAAATCCTCCACCCAATCAAGCTTAAGTTACAGCAAAACAACTTCAAAAATGTTAAGGATTTTTGGATCCCAACTTAAGGAAGGCAACCCTGGAGGAAATGGAAAACCAGTAGAACAGATCTACAGATTACGGAGGAGCTCGACCTTCTACCGTGGAAGGAATGCATGCAATATAGGAAAATTCCAAGTAAAGAAGGACCAGACATACTCAGATGGGGCCACTCCACCTCAGGCATTTTCTCGGTCAAAGAGGCTTACCACTTACAAGGAAATCCCCCAAACCAAATCCCCGATACAATCTGGAGCAAAGTATGGCAACCTTTTCTCTGGCCCAAGGTCTCCTTTTTTCTATGGCTCACAGCTCAAAACCGCATCCTCACTTGGGACAACCTCCAAAAGAGAGGTTTCATAGGCCCCTCTAGATGCACCCTCTGTCAGCAGAGTGAGGAAACCATGGAACACCTCCTCAACAATTGCTACTACAGTCAACAGATTTGGGATTGGGGAGCCCAAGCCATGCGACGTTCCCAGCAGAATCGAGGTAGTCTACGGGACACTCTAGTAAGTTGGGAAACAATATCCTTCCACAACCCAATTCTCCAGCGCATCTGGCAGCTGCTCCCGGGCTTCACACTATGGTCAATCTGGAAAGAAAGAAATAAGAGAATATTCAACTCCAAACATTCCCCCTCTACCATTACTTGGGAAAGGGTTAAACGGCTCATCCGTGAAACCATCCACAGCAAATCCTGGCTCCACGGAGACACGCAGTGTAAGCCCGAGGAGAAGATTATTCTGGAAGGCTGGAACTTGCAAATGCGCATGCATCCACAGGGGAAGACCAAAAATGGGCGGGTCAATAGTCCCACGGAATGGACCCCACCCCCCTCTGGTTTTCTCAAGCTCAACTTCGATGGGACCTCCAGGGGTAACCCTGGACCAGCTGGTTTTGGGGCCATCCTTCGGAACCCCATGGGCAAGATTATTCATATGATTGCAGGCTTTTTGGGTGAAAACACGAACAACGTGGCGGAACTCACAAGTCTAGTAAGAGGCCTCCAAGTCGTTGTTCAACACCAGTATCATCGGTTGGTTATTGAAGGAGACTCCCAAGTAATAATCCAACTCATCTCTAAAATCCTTCATGGCAAGCCCCCCTGGCGGATCTCCCCCAGTTGGAGACTCTCTGGACTTCTGGAGGACTTTGGCGATTTCACCAACTCCAATCTCACCCTAATCCCTTCTCATGTAAAACGAGAAGCTAACAAGGTTGCGGATCACCTGGAAAATATTGGAATTGAATCAAAAGCAGAACTCATATATTGGCAGGCCCATGTCTCTGTAGAGACAAACCTCTCAAGGCGTTGCAGAGACCTTGCTTGCAAAGACTTCCCAGCCCCGAATGCGGTGACATGTAGCTCCACGGCGACAGTTGGAATAACACTCAGCCTAGGCATAAATTCCGATGGCCGCCACCCACAAGTCTGCATTAACAATGCGGGGCAGCCATAGTTGCAGCCATACGATGGAGGGACTCCTCCCTCACGTGATCATTTATGCCCACAGTGCACTCGGGATGGAAGGGGTTAAGTGTGGATAGGTGACCTCGGCTTCTGGTTATTTGATTTCTTATATGCCCGGACAGAGCGGGACTGCTCCTGCCTCGGCTTTGCTTTTCGCTTGGACGCTCTGGTGTAGTCCTGCACTCCTCTCACCCTGGCTCTCTGCATTTTCATTGTATTTTGGTAAGGATTGTCCGGGTATTTTGTCTCTGTGTGTGCCGAGACAGAGTCGGTTTTCTCGTGCTTTGCACCTGCAATTTCTCTTGTCCTGGCTCATCTTCCTATCCCTGCAACCGCTCTGTTCTTTTACCATGGCTAGAAAGAGAGGCAGACCTCGCTGTGGCGCGGCCTGGAATGCCCATAAGGTTCAGCGACGACGAAAAGAGCAATTGGAGCGTGCTTTGGCTCTAGCGACCGCCATACTTCGGAAGAAAGCTCGGGCTGAGAAGTTGGCGCTGCTCGCTACCATTTATGAGCCAGGAGCTGGCTGTAGTCGAGATGTCAAGGCAAATACACTGGGAGACCGGCAGGAGGCTGGTACTGAGGAGGAGTTTCCCACCTGCATCGTTGTGGAAGACCTGTTCATGGAGGACCTGTCAATTGCAGAGAAGCCCCGCGCCACTGAGATGACTCACCGAGAGGAACGCAGACCTATTCTGGCACAGGAAGACGATACCCACGGCTGCATTGTTGAAGAAATCCCTTGGCCAGGCGACAACAATCCCAGTAGCCATGACATGCAGGTGAAGGAAGCAGAAACGAAGGGTGCAGAGGTTGATGTGGAGCAGAGGGTGTTCAACGCTGGTTTTGGAGTGGTG
The DNA here is from genome assembly GCA_009831015.1 of Picea engelmannii. NCBI lineage: Eukaryota > Viridiplantae > Streptophyta > Pinopsida > Pinales > Pinaceae > Picea > Picea engelmannii. The sequence continues at coordinate 55,537 of ML818773.1, forward strand.
GTTTACTCGAGGAATGTTCCCCTCAGTGACGTGGGTGGCAGTATGCATGGCTCTCTCCTCCGGGCAGAGCACCTGGCTCTTGTGTTTGACCTTCGTGGCCACATGTCTGACCTGGAGCATCGAGCCCTTATCATGGGCCAACGCCTGGACTTTCTCCTTGATGCATATTCTAATGTTCCAGCTCAGTGGAAGTGCCCCCTCTGCACGCAAGCATTTTCCATCCTGGTTGGGTCCACGTGGCAGACTGGTGAGGACGACAGGTCACTAGGCACCTAGGTTTTTATGCTCTCTTGGTTCCTAGTCTTATTATGTTACTGTTTTATGTGTATTTGGACTATAGACATCTGTCCTGGTTTCCTCCGGGCAGGACAGATTCTATTTTACTTCATGTTTTATCATGCTACTGCTATTTTCTCTCCACCTATGCTGGTTTTCGGTAATCGGCAGCATTTTTGGTGACATTAGACCTACACTACTGTATATTTTTTCAAAGTTTTTTTTTTGTTAATCTAATATAGCAGGTTCCACTTTTAAAATAAAAAATAAAAAATTGAAAAGAAATATATTTTTCAAAATAAGGAGCTACAAGTGAAAATTGTTGAATATGAATATATATCTCAATTTTATGTTACAACTATGTATAAAGAAGAAATCGACATCATTATCAGGCTACTCTAGTTTAAAAATCTAGGTACCTTCATCTTAAACATGGAAAAAAAGTTTGTAACATTCCCCTATAAGGAGAAGATGATAACATTACAGGACATTACCTCAGAGCTAGATTTCGTAAAACCAAAAGACTTTAACGATATCTCAGAAATAAAACGTCAAGAAAATAAAAACTCAATGCAAATGATGCAAAAATAATTTGACGAAGTTATTGCAGGAAAAAATGAAGAAATTTCTTGCTTAAAAGACCACAGTCAAAAACTACTTCACAGATCAAGAAGTCAAGGGAAAAAAAATGTGATTCGAAGTTGGAACAAGAAAAGGAGGATCTCAAAAAGGAATTGAATCAGAACCTCTCAGAGAAAGAAGAAGAAAACTTTTGTTTGAAGAATCTTAATCAGGAGAAACTAGAACAAATAAAAAAGTTGAAAGAAGAGCAACTTGAAAATCCAGACATTAAAGATAACAAATCAGGTAATGAAGAAACTACTGCTCAAGAAGATGGAAAATCAACTAAAAAAATATAATATCGAATGTCAAAGTAAAAATGATGGAAACCCCAAATATACTTACTAATCAAAATTCAGCCATTAACAAAGCAACATAGGCACATGAAGAAAATCATATATCAAAATTCAAAGAAGAAAATGTTGTGAGTATGATAAGAGAAATTAATGTTATAATAAATCCCTATCAACATCCAAATCATAAGAGAAAATATATTAACCAGTCAGAATATCAATATTATTCAAGATGAGAACCCTATAAACACCCAGTTGCACAGAAGATCAAATTAGGGTGGGCCGACTCTTTTACAATTCAACAATTCTACTCAGCGATTAGAATATCCCATCGACTCAAGTCCTCAACAATCACTAGTTCAAGAATGAAGAATCATGACACAATATTACAATCTAGAGCAAGAGATAAATTTTCCATAAGTATGCTTTGATGACAAAGCATTTTTAAGGGGAAGGCAATGTTATGAACATAAAAATACATATAAATAGGTAATAATTAATAATATTAATAACTGATGATTAATAATTAATTATCAAGAGACATTGCATATGAAAGGTCATGTCTCTTATGAAAAAGCACCCATGTGTGGGTATATATATATATATATATAATCCCTCATCCTCATTGTAATATCATCTTATTCATTCGTATTCAATAATTATTAAATTTATTTACTATCCTTAAATAGATTATTGTGTACTGTCATATTTATATTGGATATTTACATAGTGAACCGGCTTGACTGATCACATCGTCTATTATTATACCACATTGTGTCATGCTTAAACAAAAAATTTTGCACTATTATAGTTTTTCAAAAAAATAAAAGGTGGTGTGATATGGACTCATATACGCACCGGTGCACACACAAACACACACACACACACACCGTGATGGGGATGTTTGTTTTTAAATATATAACTGGTGAGATCATTAACCATGTATGTCCTGGTGCGGTTGTGAATCGGTCGCACTGTAACAAGGTTTTTTTTTTTAATAATTACCAATTGTAAAAATCATTTTTACCATTTTCAGTGTTGTAGAGATCAAAAGCATCGATGCAACATTTTCATATCTGAAGTTCCCTTCCATCGATGCTTTCCTTGATTGTGTTCCTTTCATTTGTTGTTAGGTGCATGAATTTCGAATTTTTCCAAACAGTGGGCAAATTTAGTGTTTTTTAGTACGTTGCAACCATGCCTCCCTGACAAAAAAATGTCGAGGGAATCTCTTTGTTTCTTCATAACTTAAGTTTTCACCGATTCAAAATTTAAAATTGAGTGAAATTTTAAGTGTAAAAAAAAAAAAAAAACATGTGCGGTGCATTCAAGGCTCTCAACTCACACCACGTACGATGCAAACTGTAAATTTGCAAGGTGCATCGTGTACCTTGTTACATTTCTCAGTGGTAATTTGGTAAACATAAATGCACCGAAGCATCTGTTTAACGATGCACCGAAGAAAATTCTTTAACTAGTAGGGTGGTATGTCAAAGAGCAGATAACGCACCGGGGTGTTAAAGTACATAGCGCACCGCCCTTATCAAATATATTTTTACACATTGTCTTGGTAAATGTGCGCACCAGGGAATTCATGTTCACCAAACACACCACTGAGAGATGTAGCCTTATGTTTCAGTGCACCCAGTATTTGTTTTGGTGGCATCATGCATAGTGTGATAGTAACGACCGAAATGCACCGTAATAAAGTTCCATACTTGAAAATTTGTTAAATTTTATGTGATGATGCGAGTATGTTACTTACACACACTGGTGCATGTAGGGAACATATATGCACTGTGTTTTTTTTCTAATTTTAAATAATTATTTACCTGCTTTAAAATTTTAATTTGTTTATTGGTTTAAGCTGTGCCTATGATAAATGTAATGCACTAGGGCATATTTGTTGCAATGTATCACCCTGGTGCGGTACCATTTTCCAACGCATCGCATAACACAGTAGAACAGATTTTGTTCAGTGCTTTAGTTTACATTGACACACCGATCACATTGCTCACAAATATATATGGGTGCATCGTTGACGGTGCATGACTATTTTTGGCGCACCATTAATGCAATTATCTTGTTTATTAAAGGCAGTTATTTTTCTGTATTTATAGATAAATTTACCATTCAGTAGATTTTTTTTAATGTTTTATGTATGGGTGAGGCTGATGTATTTCATATGTTAATCATGCAGAGATGTGAGCGAAGAGAGCAGTAGCAGCAACATCGGTAGAGGGTGGACCTGTATAATGTTGTATGGGAATTGGAGGTGAGGGAGAGGGAGAGGGATTGGGATTTGTACCCTTGCTCTATTACTCCAGTGACTCATACTCTCTCGAGGGATGTAGGCCTCCTTTTTAGATTTTAACCTTGTACAATATTTACTACAAACAGATTTTCAGTAAAAGAACAAAAAAGATATAATGGCAAATACAAATCTTACACAGAGATTTTTCCCCTCGAAACCCAAACTGGGAAAACTAGCATATTCTATATTCATTCATAGTGATATACATTGTTTACAATACAATATACATATACGAGCCAGCGACATCCAAAACCCTATCCCAATAACCTGGATTAGTCAACAACCCTAATTCCTTAACAAGAAATAGAAAACCATTGGCAAAGAAACCATGTACCGAATAACCACCTAAATATGTGACTCATGCAAATAATATAACACATACCCAACATCCTTAAGTAATATGAGGAGGCTACATACCTTAAGGGGAACTCTGGGTTGTTGGTGCATCTGATCCATTAATGGGATGTCCATCGACAAGATTTTTGTGTGGGTATGGATTAGTGGTACCATCCCACTGAGGAGGATATTTACTTTATCATTAGGCTATCTAGGAGAGGGGAGAATTTTCCCCAGTTCCTAGATGTCCCAGTAGGTGTTGCTGATGAGATTCATCTCATGTACTCTTAGCTATATATTGGGGTTGAGGTCCTATCCCCAACTTATTTTTAGGTTTTTTGTGGATAGCTAAAATAGCATCTTTCGGTGCAGAGGAGGTTAGGTTCCTCTTACTCTCAATGACTACCATAACCCATTTTACTAGTGATGGGAAACACATTAGTTGCCCTCTTTTGTATTATGTTGATGTGTTGGTATAGTGGCCACGGTGTATCATATGGTCTCCCATTTTTTTACAACAATTTTGTATAGCGTTCAAAAAATGTCAGGCTATGATAAGTGGGAGGTCGAACTTCCCATTTTCCTCAGATTTGTTTTGCTTATTTTCTGATAGGTTTGGAGAGATGAGGCCGAATTTTTTCTATCAGCCTCCTAGGCCAAGGAATCGTGTGCGGATGTGCATGTGGGGGGAGATGATGCCCAAGAGGGTGTAGGCGTGGTTTCCAGCCAGGATTGTGCCAGACGCACTAGGGCTACTAGGCAGTGTGACGAATCACATGTTTGTCATGGTGTCATGTCCTTACGCAGGTTTGTATTGGCGAGGATGTTCAAGAATCCTATTCACAACAGATGAGACACCATATGATAAAGGTAATATTAGTGTTCTGTTTAAATTAATATAGTTTCATTTTATTGTCCTATTTAACTAGAATAAAATTAATTCTAACACGTTCTTTAACTTGTTTTATTAAATTTTTAATGAATTAACTGTGTAATTACAGTTTTGTACTATATATATTTCATATATTTTCACTTTCATTGGGGTTGTGCCTCCTCCCCTAGCAGATGATGAGTAGGAGATAATTCTTGGGGTCGTGGCGAGTAAGGATCCTCGGGTGCAGATACTCAGCGACATGCATTGTAGGTCAAATACCAGATTCAGGTTGGAGTTCGGAGACTGACTCTTTGCACTTTTGACTGAGGTGGGATTCCTCCCTTCCCTTATGCAAGACATCATGGTATATGCTATTCTCTTGGATCTTTGGAGGGAGATGCATTTTATTTTAGGCCTCTTATGCATCATATCGTCGGAGCTTCCAGGCTACTGGCAGTGAGGAGGGCTCTTGATGATAGGCACAACTCTTCTTCCATCATGTCCCATTCATCCAGTACCATGTTGAATGATGAGGCTAGATGTGATCATCCTTCTACACATCCTCCTCATCCTCCTTCATCTCACCCAGATCATGAGGAGGAAACACATATTCCTCATCCTCCTCTTTCACCTCACCTAGATGAGCAGGTAGGACCTATTCATCATCGATCATATTTCACTACATACTATACCTCCACTATTGGTGTAGATATGAAGATTATGCCATCTGCCGGACCAGATATGTTATAGAAGTTATTTGACTTCTCCATGATATATATATATATATATATATATATAGATATAGATATGGTTTTTTTTTCTATTGATCATGTTGATCATGTACTTAATTTATATGTTGGTGTTAATGTATATATTGTTATGTCATGTTACTTTTGGATGTTAAATGTGCTTGATATATGTGTATGTTATAGCATTGGTCATTAGACATGCAGTTTTCCTGTTGATCATGATGATATACTTAATTAATTTATAATATGTTGATTTTGATGTGTACATTTTTAGGTCATGTTAGATATGTTTTATGTTAAATGTGATTGATAGATGTGTATGTTAAATGATGTTTGTTAGATGTGTGTGATGATGATGTTAGAAAATGATTGTCTTTTGTTAGATGTGATCATAATGATGATGTCATTTTAAATTATTAGATATGTGTTCTAGTTAATTAATGATGTTTATATGTGCTAGAGGTATATATAATTAGACGATGTTAGCTAGCGAATATGTAACGAACCTCCTCGTTACGACGACAAACCTCTTATAACAAGTGCAAAAAAAAAAATTGTGTGTGTGCGTGTGTACAAGGGTAACAAGACATTATACTTTGTGCCGCCACATGACGACGAATCATGACGCATGCAACTGCGATATCAACATAAAGGTCTAAGACACACATCAACATCTGCCAGCAATGAACAACAATCAACCGACAAATAATAAGACTGACTACCCATCCGTTCTACCCTGCAATGGTTAGGACCTCCAAGACACATAAGCAATGCTCAAGACCAGGTTCCCATCGATTTTAACCATTTAAGGTCTCAGGGCTGTCGACTGTTCTGAGGAACATGGAGGTGTCTACATCCCGCCCGACACAAGCAGACCCAGCCTACTAAGCTAAAGATAAGAACACAATCATCAAGATCGCAGTCAACCAGGTTATCTACATTAAGGAAAATTGCATTAGTGAAACATTATTAACCCATTAATTACTCACTACTATTACAGTATTGCTTGGGAAGTGTACCTTCATTTTAATTTGACGATAAAGACAATTACTATAAAGCGAGTAGGGCAATTAACACAGTCTAATCCAACCTCCAATACGAGCCCAACTTTGTATGTCGAAGGTGCATAATGGCATTAAGGTGAAATCTAATTAGTCTTAGAACCAACTCAATGCGCAATTTTAATCTTACAAGTGTCATCTTCGTACCATCGAAATCAATCGTCCTTAAAATATTATTGTTTGCTAATAGTATTTTGTTTTCAAGTTGATATCTAACAATCATGTCAACGAATACACACAACTATGTCCCAAGAAGTAGGTTATGTACATCATATCCACTTTTATCCATAATCCTCTTCCCATACTATATTAATAATAATTTATTATTAATAATAAAGGCACTTCATTGTTAATATAATATCCTCAAAGCTTAACCATCTCTAATATAATAATCATTAAAGCTTAACCAAATTCAATTTATATTTAGTACAATGCCCACTAAGACAATACCCAATAAACAATTATTAAACAATACAAAATACATTAAACAATACCCTCTAAAATTTTATATAAAGACAATTTCTTTCTATACAATTGAGATAGATGGTTAGGTTATTAGATACGCAAATAAATTCGAAGCCATTGTTGATCTATAAGAATTTATATATATCCAAACTTTGACTGTCATGTAACCTTACCAATTTAAAAAGGGAAAAAAAGAGACTGTAATACAAGTAATCTCAAGGGAGGGGGTAGTAAAATCAATAATCCATATTGAACATCTAAATATATTTTAATAACTACAAATCACCACAATGAAGACAATCTTCTACTTGACAATTACAACCGTCGGATTTGGAGCCTACATGCATGTCTTAATTACATCGACGGAAAAGGTAAAATCATTAAAGGATCCCTGTTAAATCTGAAGGTAGCTAAATTAATGATGCGCAAAACAACTCATTCTGACACCTAAATTCCAGTTTAATCCAAATGACTTTTTACTAGCCATTCACCTTATTAAGGCATAAACTAAAAACACGAAGGAAGTTGCAGTTAGTCGTTAACACGGTGGCTGTGAGAGGCGCTAACAAAGGGGTAGAATAGCGACTGCTAGGTAAATAAAAGGAAAAAGCAAAGGCGTCTAAATCGGCGCAAGAGAATTAAAGCGGTGGGTGCATGCCCGAAAATTAGAAATCAAATTGGCAACTGTCAAGGCAACCGTCAGAAACCAAGAATCCATTGGGAAACTTCATCCTGACGGAGTCATAGTTGAACCCCTTCTCCGTCGTACATAATGCAACTTGTATAGGTAGAGGCACAGACAACCGTTTACACAGTTCACAGAGGGAGGATGTATCCAACATTTACAGAAGGGATACTTTACACATTTTGCAAAGGCGAAATTTACATGATTTTGACACCGTTTGTAGGGGCAAAGTTAGGCGATCTTAAAATAGTTGCAGAGGCGGACTTTAGAAGGGTTTTAAAGTGGATAGCAGAGGCAAATGAACACGGGTTCCATATAGTTTGCAAGGGCGTAAAAATATGAAATGTAAATGGTTTCAGTTCATGCTCTAAAACGAGTTACAATACTTTCACAGTATGAAGTAAGCTTCAATGCCAAAGGTAAAATGCGCCTTCTTCAACTGATGCGTAAATTCAGTCCAATTTTCAGACATGTAAATTCTAAACCTAAAATGATTTACAATCCATTCTAAACTTAAAATTACATTACGTAAAATTTTAAACATAAAATTACATTACATGAATTCTGAACATAAAATGCATTCCAGACATGTAAATTCAATCAAAAATCCAGACCTGTAACTTTAAGAATCGATTCGGACAAATAAATTCCATCATAAAAATCAAGCAGGATAGAGGAACGAATTCCCGTGCAACCGGAGCCAAACACAAACACAAATAATCACACCAATGCACTTAATTTATGTGATAAAATCCTAAGGAGAGACGGTTAAATCCATAGTTGAGAGGTGAAATAAAACGCAGAGTGTAATCACAAAGGAGCGCATTAAGCGCAGAGCTGAGCTAGCCCGGAAACATTTAACGACATAGTCAACAGGGGAAAATAGGAATTATAACAACAGCGGGAGCATACAATACAGAAGGCGCAGAGACCATCAAGAAAACAAGATAACCCAATCCATTTACAATCAAATTCAGATCCTAGTATAAGTCTTAATGCATTCTACTCTACAAATGAAAGAGCATACCGTTGCCTTATCGCCTACCTCGAATGACGTCTGTGTGCTTTGTGCCGCTCCCGCTCGCCGACCGTCGAGACTACACCGGTACCTCCCAGCCAACGCTAGGGGTACTCTACTTCCCCCTTATCCCCCTGAGCCACAAATGGGCCACACACTAACCAGATAGTACGTCTAGCTCCCAGCTCGCCTCGCAAGGCTAAGCTACCACTCCTCTCCAGATATTATAATCCAAGGAAAAATTATTTTTGGCCAAGGCAATTTATCCTCTAGTAGGATGGCGATTATACCGATTCGGGCTTCGGCAATGATTGGCTAGACTATATCTGGCTCCCCCTTCACGTAATTGCTACCTAAGAAAACCCCTTCCTGACATCACGATTTGTAATTTGAATCCGGTAAAATCATTTCTAGATTTCTGCTTGGGTAAGTGGTTTTGATTTTTGATTGGCAATTGTAGCTCATCTCCTGCAGTGAATGCTTTGCCTCCATCTGTTGCCCGTTTCTAATGAATACTCCTGCATACCAAAACATCAGTGCCCAAGACATCAATGCTATTCCGTAGGTGCATCCAATGCCCAATCCATGGGCCATTCCTCCTTGTATCCAAGCTTTAATGGGGTTCGTAGAGCTTCTGAGTAGGAATTCAATGCTCTGTTTTCGCCTACGAAGGAGCAGACAGTTCTGATTGAGAAACGACCTGTTCTGCATTGTTCCCTGCATTGCATAAACTTCTTGGCTCTTATATGTCAATCCTGTGATTGTGTATGCATATAAAACTCCAGCACTTGCAATGCCCGGGATAACTGCAACACTCAGAATCACTAATCCCCATGCCGAAACAAAACCAACAACCCAACCCTTCTAGAATGTTGACAGGTAGTGTAATCGCTTTCCTACCTTTTCACTGATTGCATCTTGAACAAGAAGAGTATCTGTGGAAATGTCGATTTCTTTATCCCCGGACATAGCATCCGTGTCGACGAATTCCACATCCTGCGTCAGCTCTTGTTCTAAGTATTTATGTTCTGAGATTATTTCGTACCTACTGTGTGTCGTTTTTTTAATGCCTGTGTGTTGGTTTGGGATTTACCAGCCGGGTGGGTGCACGCGCGTGAGGTGGCATTGTTTCTAGAGGTGTGTTACGCCCATGCAAAAACAACAGTCGCCCCATCCTGAAATCACCTTGATTAAGACCTGAATGTCCCAACCGTTTCCTTATTTTGACAGCTGGTTCTGGGGTTGGTCAGGATAGCGAGACTGCCGTTGGGACAGTGCGCCCTTATTTAGGTGCAGACTACTCGTGATACACGCTTCTTTTTGCTCCGATTTGGGAGGGTTCATGCACTTATTACTCAGAAGATTATATGCATTAAGGTCGATGTTGAAAGCTAAGTTTTTCCTGATAATAAGAGTGGTGGTCCTGTTGCTGTTTCCTTTTTGGAATTGCCCAACTGTATTAAATTATTAAATGATTGTTGTGATTTTATTATTAAGGGATTTCCCTCATTTAAAATTTGATTATTAACGGTTAATTTTATCATGTTAGTGAGATTGGATGTTTCTGTGTTGTTCCATTTAATAATTGCCCGACAGTTTTAATAAATTAATTATTAAAGAGATAGATGGGGTGTATCAAATAAAGGTGTCTTTTATTGTAAGTCAAATTGAGTTCTTAAATTTGCTTTATTTAAATAAGAATCAATCTCCTTAAAATCCTTATATAGATATGTAAGTTAGCATGTAAATTACCTTAATTAATTCTTAATCTTGGATGGATCTTCTCATAACTCTGTTAAAGGATTGAAAGATAGCTTGGGAACCTTCCTTACTTCTCTGTATGATTGAATCCTCTATACCTTATATATGGAGTGTAATGTTGATGTCCTTATGTACTACTTAAAATGTAGGGACTCTTCTTATGGTACCTTGTAATAGGAAACGTAATTTAGTATTGAATTCTTATATTATCTCTTAAGTAAGATAATTCATATATTTATGATACCTAGGAGGCTACCTAGGAGTTGTACTTATTCCATGAGTTGAATCACTTGATAAGTGATGCCTGACTTAAATGAGCTCGATATTAACAAGACACTAATCGTATTTAAGAGTTTATGACAATTCAAAATTGTAATTATGCCCTTGTGTTTCCTGCTATTCTTCATGTAATTCCTATTGCTCAATTGGTTTCTTTTTATATCGTGTAATGGGTTGATTAATCATAGCAGATTATTTATGTGGCACCTTGGTAGGTATGACGGGCATGTGTGTAGTCACTTCATCTTGGAATGTTAGCTAAAGTTGAATTATTGAATGATTGATTCCACGCCTGAAGTAAAGTAGATGACTACCCTTGCTTCTTGCCTTAAATAAAGTTGTTTTCCTTTCGCTCGCACTTGTGTCGTTTCGTGATGGATTTCGTAATAAAAAGCTCTTGCACCGTGGAATTTTTAATGTATATTGATTCATAGAACTCTATCACGCAGCAATCGTCCTTGGTATTTGTTGATTTAGTATATGAAGTCTTGGTCATGATTGTGTCGGGCAGGATGTAGACACCTCCCTGTTCCTCAGAACAGTCGCCAGCCCTGAGGCCTAAAATGATTAAAATCGATGGGAACCTGGGATTGAGCGTTGCTTATGTGTCTTGGAGGTCCTAACCATTGCAGGGTAGGATGGGCGGGCAGTCAGTCTTATTATTTGTTAGTTGATTTCCGTTCATTGCTTGCAGAGGTTTATGTGCATCTTAGATCTTTATGTTGTCATCGCATTGCATGCATTAGGTTCGTCATCGTATGGCGACGCAGAGTCGAATGTGTTATTATCCTTGTACACACGTGCACACACAAACAAACAAACAAAAAATTTCACTTGTTATAAGAGGTTTGTCGTCGTAATGAGGAGGTTCGTTAGACATGGTATCAGAGCAGGTTCGACCCGCGACTTGGGATCGCTACGACTTTCGTTGACATGAATTAATTATACTGTTGTTGATCGAGTTGATTGTGTGCATGCAGGTAATCATGGTTAGAGGATGTCACGGAGGCAGATGATGGGGTGTTAGGGGAGGGGGCGCAAAGCCTCCAGTAGCATCCACACCTGAGGGGTCTAACCCCCAGGGAGACGAGCAGGTTCTCGGACAGGAGCAGATATCAGTTGGTGGCGTAGTTGGGATGATGAGATCTTTTCAGCGCATGTCCGAGGCACTGATCAGCCACTTGGACAGAGATGAGGCCAGGGCACCGGCACCCGCTGAGGTTCTGTCGCGCGCACCGGCCGTTACTAGTAGCATTCATTGTGAACTCGAGAAAGTCAAATTTCCCGAGTTCTTTGGTGCCCCGGACGGCGCAGCTACCGAGTTATGGTTGGAGAACATGGCGATGTGCTTCACACTTCGTGATTATACCTCCAACATGAAGGTCCTCATGGTGGTCTTTCAACTGAAGGGGAGCGCCCTTCTATGGTGGAAGACGCTCCTATCGCAACTGAACATGGTCATCGAAGACGTGTCATGGGAATTGTTCGAGGAACCGTTCCGAGAGAGGTACCTTTCAGAGGAATTCATTGAGCGTCAGCTCAATGAGTTCAATGCATTACGACAGGGAGGTAGTACAGTTCCCGAGTACGAGGCACGTTTTATGGAGCTGCTCCGGTATGCTCCGCACCTTAACACAGAGAAACTTAAGGTCAACCGGTTCATGTTCGGCCTTAACAGAAGCCTGCGTGCAAAGGTTAGGATTTTGATGACTCAAACCTTGCACGATGTCGTCTAGAAGGCCCTCATAGCATAAGAGGATCTTATCAGTGGGGGTTAGACTAGGACTCCAGCGAGACCAGCAGGGAAGGGTTCATCTGGAACACTGCAACATCAGACACCAGGGAGACATACGCCGGGATATTGTGGCTTCCAGAGGGGATCCACTTTCACCACACCCCGGGGACCATAGCCTCAACAACAGACACCTTATCGGGGACCACAACATCTGCAGCAGCGTCGCCCGAAGAAACAACAATTTAGGCCTGTTTAGTAGAACAGACTAGGGTTCCAGGCCAGTGGGTCGTCATCTTCTACTTCGGGTACCAGGACTACTGGGCCGAAGAAGAGGTTATGGATGTGTGGGGAGCCACACTACCAGTGCGACTATCCTGTGGAGAGGACCGGAGTGTCCGGATCATCCAGACCCACTACAGTGGGAGATATGGGCAAGGCCCATCGGATTCATGCAGCAGTGAATAACCGCCAGGTAGAGCACCAGTCGACTGTGCTTGAGATGACAAGTACCATTGCTGACCAGACCCTTAGTGTTTTGATAGATCCCGGTGCTACTGAGAGTTTCATTTCTGGTGTAGCGCTAAAAAGGATTAAGGTAAAGGCATTCGATCAGAATGAGTTTATCTTCGTAGAGATGGCTTCGGGAGCCAAACAAAAGGTTGGAGGAAAGGTTACAGGATGTGCCCTTAACCTGGGAGAGTTTTTCACGAGGACCAACTTGTACGTCACTATCTTAGGACTTGATGATGTCGTGATTGGTATGGATTGGTTGGAATCGCATGAGGCGATACTCAACTGTAAGATGAAACGGTTGAGCTTGGTTGATGACGACGGACAGAGACATGTGATTGTAGGATGGAACCAAGGAGTTTCCCTGAGGTTCGTCTCTTCCTTACAGTTAAGGAAGAGTATGCGCGAGGGGTGCAATCTTTATGCGATCCTTGCGCTAAACGAAAAGGGAGTAGCGGAAGGTATAGAACACCTTCCGGTGGTGAAGGAGTTTGCGGACGTATTTCCAGAGGAGTTACCTGGGATGCCTCCGGAAAGGGAATTGGAGTTTACCATAGACCTGAAACCGGGGACTGAACCGATAGCAAGAATGCCTTATCGGATGTCGACCCCGGAGTTGCAAGAGTTGAAAATGCAACTGAAGGAGTTGTTGGACCTGGGACTGATACGTCCTAGTGTGTCACCGTGGGGTGCACCTGTTATTTTCATTCGGAAGAAGGACGGATCGTGGAGGCTTTGCATTGACTATCGTCAACTGAACAAGGCTATGATCAAGAATCAGTATCCCTTACCAAGAATTGATGATTTTTTCGATCAAATGAAGGGTGCGACGGTTTGGAGACACTACCTTGTTGGACGAAAATTTGAACTAAAGACTGATCATTGTGGACTACAACACATTTTTACACAAAGCGACCTGAACGCGCGACAACGGCTTTGGTCAGAATTTCTTAGCGAGTACGACTTTGAGATTACTTACATAAAGGGAACAGTGAACCGAGTGGCGGATGCTTTGAGTCGGAGGCCGCGCATCTTTTCAGTGTTTCCTCTTCAGACGAATCTACGTGAGAAGATTCTCACTTTATAGCGTGACGATGATTGGTACAAGGAGGTCTAGGGTTTTATCGGACAAAACACAATGATGATACCACGATATGAGGGATATTCATTTGATAGCGATGTGTTGTTAATGTTTAAAAGTTGGATTTATGTACCGCCAAACGACGAGTTGAGGATGTTGATCCTGAGTGAGGCTCATAGAGCGGTTTACATGGCTCACCCGGGAGTCACGAAGATGAGGGCAGACCTTAAGCCCTTATTATTTTGGAATGGAACGAAGGCCGACATAGTCAACTATGTGGTCAGATGTCTATAGTGTCAGTAGGTAAAGGCTGAACATAGACACCCAGCAGGATTACTTCAACCACATGCCATCCCGGAATCGAAATGGGAGGTTATTTCGATGGATTTTATTGTTGGATTGCCACTGACGGCAAGGAGACACGAATCGATTTTCGTAGTAGTAGAAACTCTGACGAAGAGTGCTCACTTTATTCCTATGCGTACGATGTATCAGGCACCTGACATAGCTAGAGTTTTCATCAGTGAATTTGTGAGGCTGCATGGCGTGCCTAAGAGGATTATATCCGATCGAGGATCTGTGTTTACTGGATGATTTTAGACGAGTTTCCAAGAGGCCTTGGGAACCCAGCTTAACTTTAGTACTGCGTATCACCCAGAGACTGACGGACAAACTGAATGAACGAACCAAACCTTGGAGGACATGTTGCGCATGTACATAATGGACCAACAAAAGCATTGGGAAGAATTCTTGCCACTAGTAGAGTTTGCTTACAACAACAGTTACCAGAGCACCATTAAGATGGCACCTTTCGAGTTTCTGTACGGGCGACCATGTCAGACGCCTTTGAGTTGGGATCGACTTGAGGATAGGGTCCTGGTGGGACCAGAAGCAATCCAAGAAATGGAAGAACAAATGCAAACAATAAGACAAAGGATTAAAGAAGCGCAGGATCGACAGAATAGTTATGCCGATGCACACCGAGTCAACCGTAGTTATGAGGTCGGCGATCAAGTCTTCTTGCGGGTTAAATCGCATAAGAGTTCGATCAAGTTTGGAAAGGGAGATAAACTCTCTCCTAGGTTCGTGGGACCTTTCGAGATTATGGAGAGAAAGCGGCCCGTGGCCTATCGACTAGCCTTGCCTGATTCCTTGAGGCGTATGCACGATGTTTTTCATGTATCTGTTTTGAGACATTATATTAGTGATCCTACGCATGTGATTGACATGAGTTCCTTGAAGGTATCATACGAGGGAGCGCTCATGGCTGAGCCGGTCCGCATCTTATATCACTGTGTTTGACAGTTACGACGTCGAACGGTAGATCAGGTCAAGGTCCAATGGGACAATTATAGTCCGCAATCGGCGACCTGGGAGGACGCATATGATATGCGCCAGCAGTTTCCATTTTTGTTTGATAGATAGACTTATGATACTGTGATACATTTATTTCGACATTTCTACCATGAAACTTTGGGACAAAGTTTAGACCCAGAGGGGGTGTATGTAACATCCCGCTCTGGCGCACTGAGAAAACTTATTCTTTGAGGACACTTGCTCGCAAGTGATTCAGACTATTATGATATAAAACATTTGTCCTTGATTATGATGCGTTATGTTAGATGACATGATGTTTTACTGCTTTGACATAGACAGGTGCTATTGACTCAGTTTTACTAAGTGTGCAAGGTTTCTGACCTTGAGGATGTTGAGGCATCGACGGAACCCCTTGGACTCCGGATCGAGTCAGGGAGTGTGCTATTGGGGTTGATTGTTTACTGTGATTTTAGTTCATTTGATTTGATGATATGATATGACATGTTCTGACACGATTGTTGATGATCCAGGCTGACGATAGCTTGTCGACCAAACTCACATATGGAGTAAAGGGGCCACACACGACTACCCGAGAGGTTGAGGGAGAGGTGTGGACAGCAGCCCTGCCACAGCCTACTAGCACTCCCGCCATGGCTCGAACTATAGGTTAACGATTACCTAGCTCGAGAGGACCCACGATGTCATGAGGGAAGACTGTGACAGTCGCTCGCGATGATTCTAAGGGGCGCGCAATAAGGTGGGGGCCTTATTCCTTAGAGCCCTTAGTCTCCCACAAGTTCACCTGGCGGAGTGTTGACTCTAGGGGTTATTGATGTCTACCAATCATTCAAGAGGCGAGTGGCACCCTTGGAGCACGTGGTGCATCCTGAAGGGCACGTCACACAAAAGAAACTCAAGAGGCGAGTGGCACCCTTGGAGCACGTGGTGCATCCTGAAGGGCACGTCGCAAAAAAGAAACACAAGAGGCAAGTGGCACCCTTGGAGCATGTGGTGCATCCTGAAGGGCACGTCACGCAAAAGAAACACAAGAGGCAAGTGGCACCCTCAGGGCACGTGGTGCATCCTGAAGGGCACGTCGTGCAAAAGAAACAAACGAGGCGAGTGGCACCCTTGGAGCACGTGGTGCATCCTGAAGGGCACGTTGCGTTGATATTGATGAAGGAACAAACCTAGATGGCCCTAAGACTTTTAACACATTAAGAAATTCTTAAAACAACTTCCCTAAATAATTGTCGCCCAGTTCAGAATCTAAGTCCTAAGTCTAAAACTTCTCTAGGGTAAAATTTGGTTTAACCTTAAGAAAAAGACCCTATAAAAATAAAAATAAAAATTTAAACTAAAAACCGCTTAAGTAATAGTTTTAGTCTTCATAAATTTTTGGGGTAAAATGAAGAGAGTAATAATTTAATTAAAATCCGTGGTTTTAAATTGTAAAGAAGAAATAAATTATTTAACTTGTGAAAGTGTAAAAAGATTTCAAATTAATAATAAAAGGAAAAGAGTAAATAGCGCAACTGCCATTTTGGCCCTAATAAAAGGGGAAAGAAGGGAATAATAAAAATTAGGAAACTAAGGAATGGGGGGAAACATAATAAGGTAAAGAGGGGAACTTATGGTAAAAAGCGAGGTCAACATAGTAAGGAATCTGCAATTAAGAACCTTCTAAAATGAACTAAATTAGCAACTTCATTTTAGGGAAAGTATTTAAACCTGTAAGGGAATCTAGGAACACATAGGAGTAAATTTAGGAGCAACTCTAGGTGGGTGAGGGAAATGAGACAATTAATAAATTTAAAGAAAATAATTATTAGAGGAAAGAGGGGGATGGACGACACTTGTGCGAAGGAGAATATTTAGAAGATTTTTATTAAAACTTACTTTAAATGTGATTTAGGGAAAGTTGGAGGTTCTAAAAACTCTATAAAAGAAAGGGAAGATGGGGAAGAAGAGAGGGGTTGTTAGCGTAACGTTACGCTGTCGGATTTGTGACTTGACTGATTACTTGTGAGGAGTTGGGATTTCCCATCTCGGATAGGAGTGGTAGCTCGGCCTTGCGAGGCGAGTTGGGAAGCTAGACATACCATCTGGATATTGTGTGGCCCCTTTGCATCTCGGGGGGATAAGGGGGAAGCAGAGTACCCCTAGCGATTGGTTGGGAGGTACCGGTGAGGTCTCGACGGTCGATGAGCTGGAGCGGTAAGGAGCGCGGGACGTCATTCGAGGCGAGCGATAAGGCAAAGGTACGCTCGTTATTTTGTAAAGTAGACTACATTAGGATCTTATGCTTGATCTATAGGTTGTTGGTAAATGGATGAATTCTGCCTTAAGTTTTCAGTTCAATTGATTGCCTAATTTATTGTAGAGAGCATTCTGGATGGGTTTTACTATTCCTTGGTTGGGATCTTTATGCTTCTGTTGTTACTTTTGTGTTGTAATTTTCCCGGATGTGGTCTCTTTGCATTTAAATTATCGCTGCATAGTTTTATAGTCATTAACAATCATTGTTATAGTTATAAATCATAAGTTGTGTATGCATGGATGCGGGGTACTTAGTAGTTCACGTATTATTGTGTGTTGGCAAGTGATAATGTGTAATAGCAGTGGTTTTTCTTTATGGAAATAATTTTTACAGCGAACCATGGTAGTGACTGCTTTAAGATAAGCGAACTCATACTTCGGTTAATAGATATGGCCATGGCGTGGTTATATGTTGGGTTTGTCGGTGCCTTGTTTTTTTTTAAATACCAACCATATTTTATATTCACTGGCATTCTGAATTAATCCAGATATTATAATCCAAGGCAAAATTATTTTTGGCCAAGGCAATTTATCCTCTAGTAGGTTGGCGATTATACCGATTTGGGCTTCGACAGTGATTGGCTAGACTGTATCTGGATCCCCCTTCACGTAATTGCTACCCAAAAAAACCCCTTCCTGACATCACGATTTGTAATTTGAATCCGGTAAAATCGTTTCTGGATTTCTGCTTGGGTAAGTGGTTTTGATTTTTGATTGGCAATTGTAGCTCGTCACCTGCAGTGAATTCTTTGCCTGCATCTGTTGCTCGTTTCTAATGAATACTCCTGCATACCAAAACATCAATGCCCAAGACATCAATGTTATTCCGTAGGTGCATCCAATGCCCAATCCATGGTCCATTCCTCCTTGTATCTGAGCTTTAATGGGGCTCGTAGAGCTTCTGAGTAGGAATTCAATGCTCTGTTTTCGCCTACGAAGGACCAGACAGTTCTGATTCAGAAACGACTTGTTCTGCATTGTTCCCTGCATTGCATAAACTTCTTGGCTCTTAGATGTCAATCCTGTGATTGTGTACGCATATAAAACTCCAGCACTTGCAATGCTCAGGATAACTACAACACTCAGAATCGCTAATCCCCACGCCGAAACAAAACCAACCACCCAACCCTTCTAGAATGTTGACAGGTAGTGTAATCGGTTTCCTACCTTTTCACTGATTGCATCTTGAAAGAGAAGCGTATCTGTGGAAATGTCGATTTCTTTATCCCTGGTCATAGCATCTGTGTCGACGAATCCCACATCCTGCGTCATCTCTTCTTCTAAGTATTTATGTTCTGAGATTATTTTTTACCTACTGTGTGTCATTTTTTTAATGCCTGTGTGTTGGGTTGGGATTTACCAGCCGGGTGGGTGCACGCACGTGAGGTGGCTCTGTTTCTAGAGGCGTGTTACGCCCATGCAAAAACAATAGTCGCCCCATCATGAAATCGCCTTGATTAAGACCTAAATGTCCCAACCGTTTCCTTATTTTGACAGCTGGTTCTGGGGTTGGTCAGAACAGTGAGACCTTCGTTGGGACAGTGCGCCCTTATTTAGGCACAGACTGCTCGTGATACACGCTTCTTTTTGCTCCTATTTGGGAGGGTTCATGCACTTATTACTCGGAAGATTATATGCATTAAGGTCGATGTTGAAAGCTAAGTTTTTCCTGATAATAAGACTGGTGGTCCTGCTATTGTTTCCTTTTTGGAATCGCCCAGTAGTATTAAATTATTAAATGATTGTTGTGATTTTATTATTAAGGGATTTCCCTCATTTAAAAGTCGATTATTAACGGTTAATTTTATCATGTTAATGAGATTGGATGTTTCTGTGCTGTTCCATTTAATAATCGCTCGACAGTTTTAATAAATTAATTATTAAAGAGATAGATGGGGTGTATCAAATAAAGGTGTCTTTTATTGTAAGTCAAATTGAGTTCTTAAATTTGCTTTATTTAAATAAGAATCACTCTCCTTAAAATCCTTATATAGATATGTAAGTTAGCATGTAAATTAGCTTAATTAATTCCTAATCTTGGATGGATCTTCTCATAACTTTGTTAAAGGATTGAAAGATAGCTTGGGAACCTTCCTTACTTCTCTGTATGATTGAATCCTCTATACCTTATATATGGAGTGTAAGGTTGATGTCCTTATGTACTACTTAAAAGGTAGGGACTCTTCTTATGGTACCTTGTAATAGGAAACGTAATTTAGTATTGAATTCTTATATTATCTCTTAAGTAAGATAATTCATATATTTATGATACCTAGGAGGCTACCTAGGAGTTGTACTTGTTCCATGATTTTAATCACTTGATAAGTGATGTCTGACTTAAATGAGCTCGATCTTAACAAGACACTAATCGTATTTAAGAGTTTACGACAATTCAAAATTGTAATTATGCCCTTGTGTTTCCTACTATTCTTCATGTAATTCCTATTGCTCAATTGGTTTCTTTTTATATCGCGTAATGGGTTGATTAATCATAGAAGATTATTTATGTGGCACCTTGGTAGGTATGACGAGCATGTGTGTAGTCACTTCATCTTGGAATGTTAGCTAAAGTTGAATTATTGAATGATTGATTCCACGCCTGAAGTAAAGTAGATGACTACCCTTACTTCTTGCCTTAAATAAAGTTGTTTTCCTTTCGCTCGCACTTATGTCGTTTCATGATGGATTTCGTAATAAAAAGCTCTTGCACCATGGAATTTTTAATGTATGTTGATTCATAGAACTCTATCACGCAGTAATCGTCCTTGGTATTTGTTGATTTAGTATATGAAGTCTTGATCGTGATTGTGTTGGGCGAGATGTAGACACCTCCCTGTTCCTCAGAACAGTCGCTAGCCCTGAGACCTTAAATGGTTAAAATCGATGGGAACCTGGGCTTGAGCATTTCTTATGTGTCTTGGAGGTCCTAACCATTGCAGGGTAGGATGGGTGGGTAGTTAGTCTTATTATTTGTCAGTTGATTGTCGTTCATTGCTTGCAGAGGTTTATGTGCGTCTTAGATCTTTATGTTGTCATCGCATTGCATGCGTCAGGTTCGTCATCGTATGGTGAGGCAGAGTCGAATGTGTTATTATCCTTATACACACGCGCACACACAAACAAAAAAAAAAAATTGCACTTGTTATAAGAGGTTTGTCGTCGTAACGAGGAGGTTTGTTACACGTGCCCCTTAGAATCATTGTGAGTGGTTGTCGCAGTCTTCCCTCGCGGCATCGTGGGTCCTCTCGAACTAGGTAATCGTTAACCTAGAGTTCGAGCCACAACGAGAGTGCTAGTAGGCTGTGGCAGGGCTGTTGTCCACACCTCTCCCTCAACCTCTCTGGTAGTCATGTGTGGCCCCTTTACTCCATATGTGAGTCTGGTCGGCAAGCTATCGTCAGCCTGCATCATCAACAAATCATGTCAGAACATTTCCACATCATATCATATAATCAAATGTACTAATATCACAGTAAATCAATCAAACCCCTATAGCACACTCCCTGACTCGATCCAGAGTCCAAGGGGTTCCATCGATGCCTCTGCATCCTCCAGGTCTGAAATCATGCACACTCAGTAAAACCGAGTCAATAGCACCTGTCTATGTCAATGTCATAAAATAAAAGGTCATCTACCCATAACGCATCATAATTAAAGTCAATTGTTTTAATATCATAATAATCTGAATCACTTGCGAGCAAGTGTCCTCAAAGAATAAGTTCGCTCAGTGCGCCAGAGAAGGATGTTACAGAATATAAATGTGTATTTTAGATGTTGTTTATGTTTGTTATAAGTTGGTTATCATCATCATGTTTATTTTTATAAATTATAAAGTTCAATATGGTTGAAACTATAATTATAAAATTGAAACTATAATTGCATAGATAGTTCATTATACATATTCATTCTAACTAAAAAAAAATTCAAAAAACAAATTACATATGAATAAATATTATTTTTCATTGTACTAATTACTCTTTTTCAATAGACTCTTCTACACTAAAAAATGTTATTATAAAAATGAACTATAATCTCCAATGATAAGCATTCTATTGACTTTAAAATTTTATGGATGCAAATCTTACTATTGTTATTTTTTTCATTATTCTGTAAGTTGATTGCTATCAAATTTTAAAATACCACTTCATTAATTGTGGTTTTACTCAACATTGGGGGAATAATTTTATAAATATTTTCAAATGCAATGATAAAAGTATGTAAACTAACAAACAATACTTTAGTTAAAAACCAAACCATTACAAAATCATGTTATAAATTTAATTTTTTAATTGTAAACCACATTTTTTTGTTAATCTTACTTTTAAATCTACAAAATAAATGAACATAAACTCGGTTTTTGAATCATCATGTTAACATATCCTAAAAATTGTTGCACTATTAAACATGCCTATTGTATCACCCCTCTAGAGGATGCTAAGAAAATAATCATTCATTAAATACATACACAATAACAAATTTGTTTTAGCATAATTTCATTGATTTTCATTTACACAATTCTTCTACATTTGCTCAATGATAAATCTAAATAACATGATGAAATAAGTAACAGGTTAACTCTAAGATTTAGAACCTAAAACATAAGTATATACAAAATATCAATAACAAAATACCACATAAAAATACATCCTACTTAGTTTGTTGAAGCTCGTCAGTTGTATTGTAGTCCTTGACGCTTCCAAACATTATTTTGTCGCTTTCCCAAAGTGAAACAACATAATCCTCCTAGCCAACTAGGAGCCTATCTGACTTCCTAGCTCCAATTAACCTTTCATTTGCTTGGCCCTCCGTGCTTGTGACTCCAATAACAACAAAGCAAAAATGATCTAAGAATACTATCACAAGAATTACATCTTCTAAGAATTGTCCAACCTCTCAACCTCCCCAAACCTCTCAACATCCTCTTCTATTTCTCAAGTTTTCATTTCTGCTTCCCCAAGTCTCCTCAACAACCCTCATTATTAGCCATCAACCTCCCCTATCTAGATTTTTGGAAAAAGTATAAAATAAAACTAAAATATAAATGACTTGCATAAAACAACAATAAATAAAATGCAAAGTTTTTCTTCTCATGCTAGCTAATTAATGCAATTGACAATTTTCCTCAAAATTTACATGAAAACCCACCATGCTCATTTAATATATCATATACCAATCATCAATCAAGTCAAAGAAGGTATTTAATCCTTCTAGATATTTTATATGCAATATAATTTACATAGTCAATAAGCATTCAATTAAATAGTAAATAATCTAGTTTAATAACTAATATGCTAATTAATTGTACTACTGTACATTTGTAGGGTATGTGTGTGTAGCTAGCGGACACATATTTCATGTGTGTACTAACGATAAACAACCACTACCTCTAGTGTATAGTTTCTATATGATCACACCAATGCATGCAGGACAACGAATCAAGTAATGCATCATTTAATAATCTTAACGAACAAAATTACAACAATTCATCAATAACTCATTATCACAGTTAAAATATAAAAAGGGAATCAAAAGAGGGTTTTAAACATGGTAGGAAGGAAGTGAGTAAACAATAGTGGCACATATAATCCCCAATCAATATTCTCAACTAACATTGAAGCATCCTTCGTTCCTGACCTACTTCCATATTCCATCATATCCTTTCCTCTAATGTACTAATATGGAGTGTCAACAATATTTATCTAACTCCATATAGAACTCATAAGAAAAAGTGACATACATCTTGACCAAGCTTCCCCAACAGGCAACTAGGAGTCGCCACCACACATCTAGGGAAGTTTGACTTCACACAACACTCCCACAACTCTAGGTTTCAAACCATAAATGGTGGGAAATACCTCCACCCCTCCTCATAGAATTAGGGTCAACACCCTACATCAAGCCATACTGTGCAACTATTTTTCTTAGAGTCATGTCATCAAACAACCACTCCGGCCAAGTTGTGTGTCCTGTTAAAACCACACTTACCACATATCATAACAATATTTTGAATCATAAATTAAATAATAAGTAAAACTTATAGCATACACTATATTCTTGATGTCTACGACATCCAAGTTACCTTAGCACTATAGTAATTTTACAATCACATAGTTCATCAACATGTACAGGTTAGTTCACCAATAACTCATATACATCATAATTTCATATAAGGATCCATATCTGTATCGATGTTCAATTAAGAGATGTGTGTTTATTTTTATCATGTCTTGCATCTGTTATGCATTCATAACACAACTAGAACTGGTATCTATGTAACAAATTCCACATTTTAATTTGCATGTTAAAACAAATAAAAAAACTATCATCATCATGAGCATATACTGTAAAAATAATATCATACAAAACATAAATAGGTTCATATGTTCGGTCTTAGTGGACGTTAATCATCATAATCATCTCAAATATATATCTCAATCTAACTAAGACTAAACAAATGCTAAGCATCAAATTACTAATATGAATAAACAACATTGTTTTAACTGCCCAAGGACAAGATATGTGGCATTACATACACCCACCCTTCAAGAAACGTCATCCTGAAGTTAAGGTCAAAATGCAAGGTAATCATAATGCATGGTATTTTCATCTCCCTAGGGTTAACTCTTGAATAATCGTTACTTGGTCACTACTATGATTGTACTATCATAAGGTCACCATATATCTACTACTACATTAGCAATAAGGGGGAGACACTTCAGTATAAATTTTATTTCCCATCTTGTTCTTGGTAAGAGTTATAATTTATTAACCAAGTCTTTTATGATACTTACTAGAGTTCCAACTTAATGATAAAATTTTAATTAATTATCAAATACTATAAAAACAAAATTTTATAAAGAATTATAATTTAAGAGTTTTGTATTCCTTTCTTAATATCAAAGATTAAGTTTAACATATCAATAATGTTTTAGTTTATCTTAAATTATATCAATCTTCAACCAAATGATAATATAATAGGTTATTATTTTCTTATACCATGTGTAGGGTTATGATAATTCACAATCAAGAAAAAAAGAATGCATGGTACAACTATTAAGTGTATTCCTTAATAGAAAATCATGTGTTATACTAGTCCTACTAGACCTTCATTCGATTAAAAACATGTCGGGTATTTTAATATATCGACTACATTATACCTATTTAGTAGGAACCCTATGTGTCTTAACTTTGTGTTATTACCAATTGTAACTTAATCAATGCAAACACACACTTGTTTTATATATTTATTCATCCTAAGTTTCATATAGGACCCCCGTATATAAAGTATAGTTTATTGGTTTGATCATCAATTAGAACCTTAACTCATCATCAGTTTTCTAGTTAAGTGAATCTTATATTGAGTTAGATATAAATTCCATGATGTTATACATACAATCCCACTTTGGATACCTTGGTAATTATAAACAATCATTGGTGACTTTGATTCATTTCTCTAGATTTACAATACAAATTCCATCACTTCAAGGTTTGTTTAATCATTGTCCCCAATATCACTATTTTCTTAAGTTATATACATTATATATCAACATATCACTCTTTTCTTAAGTTACTTTAAATGATTCTAATAAGGTATTGAAATCCACTCACATAGTGTCACTTGTCAATCATTAAAATCCATGATTATGCCTATGATTTCATTTGAAACTAGGCTCAATCTTAACTTCTCATTTATTCCCTAAGTTGATTACAACCTGTAAGGTATAATTACATACTATGTGAATGTGTGTAGACAATTTTATTAGTATTATTTTAAATCACTAGATTTATTAATGACCTCATGTCAAACTATTCTATACCATAAAATGTGCAAGGTTGGATACCATGACTAAGAATACTATTTTTCTCCATTTTTGGTCATTTTTATCAATCTATGA
>ML818774.1:0-22014 GCA_009831015.1 Picea engelmannii
TCTTTTTAGCCAACTTTGTATAGTTTTGGCCCTTTTGATGTGCTGTGGAGTTAATCCTTGTGCCATGGATGATTGTTTTTCTGTGTTGATGATGTTGAGTTCTTGTCGCCCTGTGCGGACGAAATTTCAGTGATAACACTTAGATCAGGGATCTCCTGATGAAACCAAGAATTCAAATGCAACTGCCTTCTAATCTTGAAATATCCTCCCCTTATTCTCTTCAACGGGCCAACTACTACCTCAGATTAGGCAGCGCTCCTTCAAAAGGGACATCAGAGTGTTGTAGCGCTCCCTAGGAAGCTGGAGGGAAGCGCCAACGCTCCAAAGGTGGATAGTGCTCCTTCAGAGGGGGCAGGGGAGTGTTATAACGCTCCCTGAAGCCTTATAGGGGAGCGCCAGCACTCCCTAGACTGATATAGGGGAGCTCTCACCCCCAGTACCTTTGATTGAAAGCTCTTCTCAGGTGTCAAGAGTTCTTTGACTCCAGTTAATCAATTCCTCTTCTCCAGATCAAGTATATGAGGTGTTTTAAGTGCCTCCTTAGTGTCGTCGGCATGGCAGTATGCTCGAACATCATTTGTGACACTTGTGAACAACTTGCGACACTTGGGAAAGTTGTAATGAATATGCGACACTTATGAAAATTGAGGGGAACATGCGACACTTATCCAGTTGAGTAATTTTGATGTGTAACAGAATGCCCCCCAAAGTATGAAGTTAGAAGATGTGAACTGATAATTGAAATGATTTGTAGACATTCAAGCAAGGGTATAGACTCAGAGAACCTGACGGAAACTGCACACAAACATCCAAGAAATATCATGACATATTTCAAAACCCAAGGCAGGCATACCTATGCTTGGGTGATCAAGACTTGCGATATATGGCCGCCATAAAATACACTGCGGATCCTTAATTGTATTGATAAAAAGGTATAGCCACCGAAGATACAATGTGGATCTATACTCTGATAACTAGGACTGATCGTAGCCATGAAGAATACACAGTGGATCTACGAGATGACAAGACATAGCCACGACCAATACAAAGTGGATCTATGTAACAGTGTATGTGTTATTTGTCCAATAGAAACTTCTTCGCAGCCTGGGAAAAGCATATATCAGAATGACGACTCAACCCAGGGTCTTCTTACCGATCCCGATGTGGTACGATTCTAACCATGTGAATAAATTTATTGACGTCGAACATGGCAGAAACCACTTGATTACCGGTCAATGGTGTGAACCGTTAACAAGTGTGAGTTAAATCACCATTAATGTCAATGATTCCCAAGGTACCCTAGTACATTCCAGCGAATGTGAATAGATGATATGAAGTCGAACATCCATGGAATCATCCGATCAAAGGTCAATGGTGTAAACCTACTATCAAATATGAGGAGGCCTGCCATTGAGGCATGAAGGTCCCAAAGTACTAACTGGTTTCTAAGCCTGATTCCTGGATAATGTGTTGAAGTCAACAGGAATAGACTCATCGAGGGAGGGCCTTGATGTATCCCCCATCAACGACATGAAATGGACATAGAGATGTAATTCGTGGATCAAATGGACATGGATTGACACAGGTTTCGAGGAAAGACATTTGGGATGGTTGACTCTCGAGGCAGATACTTCCCTTGAACACTGAGGTAAAATAGCAGAAACATGACGTGGACCAAAACTATGCAGTGGATACTGTGACTTGCGTTGGGTGACCCAAAGGAGTGAAAGGAACTCAAAGGATTGGTTCAGTGCAAAGGTTCAGTAGATTATGATACATGCAAATGACAAAGTGTCATGTTCAAGGGTGACTCTAAGAAGTGTTGGATGATGTTCTCAAGAGACTGCTTGGCTTGCTCCTTTCAATTTTTCCCCCATCCAGATAGATGAGTACCTCTTTTTAATTTAATGAGCTCAAGGAGGATAAAACATGCTCGATATAAATCACCTTCGGTAAGTTCCTCTTCCTTTGTTTAACGAACCGGAAGAAGTAAGGGTTCGGTCCCATATGGGCCTGTCGATGTGTGCTTTAACGAGTCCAAAGATAGAAAACTCGAAGGTTTTTCAGGATTATAGAGTTTGGAAAAACACTTAAAAGATAACTCTCTCAGTTCCTTTTCCGTACAGTAGTCTAACGAGACCAAAAAAGGGGTAAACTATCACTCTAAATATGCCCTTTTTGACCTTTTAACGAGTGTGAAAGGAAGCAAGGTCACTCGACAATCTTTTCATATTTAGAGAGTCTGAAAAGGGTTTAAAGTAGACTCCAGGGGGGTTCCTTTTTCATGTGTTTGTGTATCCATACGGGTTCGAAAAAGAGATAAAAGTTTAACCAGTTCCATTCTCATGTATTTACGAGCATGAGAAAGAACAAAGACTAAGCTCGATATGCCCCCAGCTTGAAAGTTGGTGGCTTAGCTCCAAAATGATCATCAAAGGCTGGAGACATGCCCTCCAAGCTTCGATTCATTCACCGGCTCTAAGGTCGTCACCAATTTCTCGAGTGGATGAGAAAAAGAAGAAGGGTGGATGAAAAGAAGGTTTCATTTTTTAACGAGCTTGACACAGGAGAAGAACTATGCTCAGGGTTCTGGGTTCGATCCCTAGATTGTTGTTTCATTTTTTAACGAGCTTGCTACAAAGAGGAAAACTATTCTCAAGGCCTCTGTTTCATTTTGTAATGAGCTTTCCACATAGAAGAGAAACTATGCTCGTGGTATGCCCCCAGCATGAAAGCTATTGGCATCTATTTCATTTTTTAACGAGCTTGCTACAAAGAGGAAAACTATGCTCGTGACTTCTTTTTTATCATGGCTTCCAAGAGGATAACATTCTGGAAGGATACCATGTCAAGGGACAAAAATCGGTCATGGCCTCCAGGAGATCTTCACTGGATGGAAGATAATCACTCAGGGGGGAATACATGTCGAGGGTCGCGATAGGAGTAAGGATATCAGGTTCCAATAAACCTATCGAAGAAATCACCAAGTCAACGACTGGATCCAAATCATCGGAAGTTGAAAACATGGGAGGTGATAGAAAATCGACATCAGGAGGGGAGATAGACTATATATCTGCCCAAACGTCTTCACAAAGGGGAAGAAAATAGGATTGGGGATGGTGATTATCCCAAGGTAGCTTGTCAATGCGAAACATTTCCGGAATAAGAAAAGTTGGGGAAGTGTAGTGGATCGTAGACGACAAGGAACTCGACTGTGATTGTATCAATGAAACGTCGGGTGCTAATAGATGTTGGTCATCCGATGAGGGAGAATTGAATTGGGTAGAAATGTATGGTGTTTCTTCTAGACTAAGTGGCACGGTGTCACTTAGTGCATCGAATTCCAACAGACAAGGTGCAATCCAAGGGTTAGATGGTCCCAAAGATTGATAAGCTGCGGTCGAAATCATATCGACAGTGGCAATGTGATGTATAGTTGGTGGAAGTGGTGTAGGGAAGGTACCCATGAGGCTAGAATCTTTCAGTAAGCCGACACCAACTCTTTCATACGTGATCTTGTGGTCTCCCAGGAAAGGAATATTGTTGGTAGCAGGAATGCGAGCATCGGGTGTGCAAAAATCCGACTGATCAACAGTGACAATTTTTCCCTAATGAGGAAATTGCACACATCGAAATATCGATGAGGAAACAACAGTCATAGCATAAAACCAACTCCTTCCAAGTAACAAGTTGTAATCGAGGGGAGCATCGACCACCTCGACATCAATGGTAACAGTTTTTCCACCCAATTGGATGGGAAGGGACTGTAAAATCCCATGAGGATGAAAACCTCACCCATCGAAGGCACGTAACATCATTGGGTATTTATTGAGTGCTGGTGATTTTAGACCTTTCCAACATGCCAAAGACATAACACAAGTTGAGGCTCCCTCATCCAGAATAGTTCAGTGGATTTGTTGATTATGGACAACAACGTAAACTTGGAAAGCAAGTTGGTGGGAGATTCGAGACACATAATTATCCAAGTTAAACATGATCTGGTTGGATGACTCAGGATCAACAGTGCCAAGAGTGGCTAAGAGCATTTTACGTTGACTGGGGCAGTGTTGTAAAACTTCCAAGGCGAACATAGCACACGGGGCTTGGGCCAAATCTTCTACAATATTGTAATTTTGGGCAGCCCGTGAATTAGGATTGAAGGTATATTTCTGGATGATTCTCTTAAGAGGGTGTAAGATAGAGTTGAACATGGGTTTCTCAATCTGGAGTGGTCCAGATGGAGGATTAACCGATGGAAGACTGACAGAGGATGATGACGGATCTGGTAAAGTACTAGTACCATGAACGTCTTTTCCTTTATCAGGGTTACCTGGTGTGTTGTATGCCTTAGAGCGAGTGGTTAAATTGATCCCATTAAACATATAAATATGTGCACTCGACGAGGCCTCATCATGAGGATTGTTGGAACTGCCCCCAGGCGCGGGGGTTTGAGAAACCATGGATTGCTGCTACGGAAAAGGATGAGTAAGAAAAGTGGGTTGTGACTTTCCTTGAAAAATTTTGGCCACTTCATCATAATGTGGACAATCTTGAGTGTAGTGATCATCACCACAAATGAGACACGGGAATTTCAACTTCCATTGTGTTTTCTTTTCGGTAGCAGGTGTTTGATTCTTTGTTTGTTCATTATTATTTATTTATTTATTCTTCGTCTTCTTCTTACCTCCGGATTGTTGTGAAGGGATAGATTGAACTGCATTCACCTCATAGATCTGAGTTTGAGGGGAGGTAGAGGAGGGTGTGAGTGATTGGGAAATAGGTTGAGCTTTGACGAAGCCGATAACACCATCCGCATGAGATGAGGATGATGGTTTAGATGGATCGGTATTAGCTCGAGTAGCATTCGGAAGCAAATCATACAAAGTACCAGATTGGGAATATACCAAATCTAAATAGTGATCCCAAGCGATGGCTTGTTCCTATGTGACCGCACCACCCATAGTGACATTGCGAGCGATCGTTGGTAGCAGTGATTTCGTGAACCATTCCGCCAATAGTATGTCGGGGATGACGGCCTTGATCATCCTTCATCATTGTCTCCACTCATGAATATGGTTGGAGATATGCACTATATTAGTTTGACGAAGGGAAGTCAAGAGTTCAGTATTTGTTTCATAGAGAATAGGCAGTTGAAAGTGTGTGAGGAAAGACATGGCAAGGGAACTGAAATCATGAAAAGAAGCACATGGTAGTTCAATATACCACTTTGTTGCCGAACCGGTAAGTGTTTGCTGGAAAAGATGCAAACGTATAGAATCATCCATGAGGGAGTTTGATGAACACCACAAATGGAAAGTCATAACATGGTTGTTTGGATCTTCACCAGGGTTTCCATCAAATTTTGGAATATCAGAAGGAAGTTTAGATGGAATGACTGGCCAAACCAGTGAATGAGAAATAGGATCATTAGTTAACTGAGACAAGTCTGGGAGATCCAGAGTCGCAAGGAAAGGTAGTTGTCGGTTAATTTGTGAATGATACTGGTGCGGCATAGGAACACCAGTAGGAACATAAGCTAGGTTAGATGGATAGTTGTAACCAGTAGGTCCTCCTACATACGGTTGTTTCTAGCCAGGAAAAGAAGGATTCGATGATGAATGAGAAACGTTGGCATGACCCAGTGGGTTTTGAGCATTATAGACCAAGTGATTTGCTTGCCCATGAGGGGGATAGACATTTTTCCCTTGAGAATGGTAAGGAGTGGATATCAGAGGTGGATACACATTAGACCCACGAGGAGGATAAGACTCTGGTCCCGGGGTACTCCAGGTGGTGTTTTGGATACCACCTGGATAAGATTGTGGGTAAGATGTCCTGGAAGGAACATGATTAGGTACCCCTCCTAATGGGTTAATATAAGAGTGCCCCCCTGAATATACTCTCTAGGTTTGTGAAGGGTTTCCAACAAACGGGGTTTTCCCCCCTTCCAGGGGTGGATTTATGACCAGGGTATGACTGGCAGATGGAGGTTTCCCTCCAGGAGGATGATGAAAAGGGGGTTGTCCCCCGGGAGGGGTAGGCCTGCCATGGAATGGTAGTCCTCTAGGAGGAAAAGGTGCGTTGGATGGTGGTTTCCCTCCAGCCGGTTGTGTTTGGCCAGAAAGAGTCTGTATTCTTGGGTGAGAAGATGTGATGGGTCCATCATTAGGACGGACTTGTGCCGGTGTAGTAGTAGGGTTAACAACCCGATTGACTGGGTGACTCATGGTTTGACCGGATGGTCCTGTTTCACTAGGAGGGTTATCAGGATGGAACAGTTGTCGAAAGGATTCAAAATGTTCATAGAGATTGCATCCCGATGAAGTCCTCCAAATAGAATGAGTGGGCGTGGGATTGGTATTTACTGCGGTGTCAAGACGAATAGGAGTCCTATATTCCTCACCAAAGATTGGTTGCGTGGATCCCATATATGTTTCGGTAAAAATCCTCTCTGGCAATTGTGGGACTTCTTCATCTATGAAGTTCCCAAGGGATTCTAAACGAAGTAAAAGTGGTTTGAGAGGGGTCACTGAAGTGGGATTTTCAATCATAACAAAAGCGTCTTCCGGGTTATCTAACGGAGGAGAAATAACACTTTCAGCATCAGATGGATTTTCTACCTCTCTACAGTGGTCGTCTTCGAGAGGGTTAGGAGGTAAGGGTTGATAGCCTTCTGGGGGAATCCCTTGCATCCTACGTGATCGGCGAAGACCTTGATCATCTACATGCTCAATTGTGGAGAAAGGCAGAACACACCGAAAATCTAGGGCCAACTAACGAAAAGAAACAACACACGCTAACAAAATCTAGGAATCAACCAAGCAGACAGGACCTTCTTTTGATGACCGTACTAGTTGGTGATGAAATCCAACATTGCGTGATCAAGTCCAGAAGGGGCGGGGATAGGGTGGAATAGTTACAATGGCGACCTGCTTAATAGACTTATGCCTTGGTGCAAGCTTCCACGCAGTAATTGTGGATTTACCCTCCAAGGAGCCCGAGTGAGTTTGACCAATGTCTACTCCAGGTACAGTGAGACTTCTCGTCATCGTCACCTTGTGTAAGACCCTAAAGATTACGGCCACTAAGGTTACCAATTCGCAGTCAGCCCCTGGGAAGGAATAGTCGACAGTCCGATCTGAACGTACGGGTAGGGTATCGAGCCCAAAATCAACTAAAAGGATTCCATGTAGTAATTGTGGATTTACCTTGAAGTGACCCCCATAATACGATCTGACCACCACAATCAGTTAAACCACAAAGGGTTAGTTCCCGTAGCTCACTCGAATGCAACCTCGTGCGTAACCCCTGTGTGAGAGGGGGATTCTAGGCAGACTTATACGATGATTGGATTTGACTCTCCCTAACTCAGGATGCTACTATTTGTTTTGGAAAACTTTGGAGATTTATGCTCATAGCCTAATCCAAAGTACTAAGCCTATTCTATTTTTGGTGGAGGATCCTAGAAAAGAAAAAGTTCTAGATAATTTTTAATTAGCGTTGATTTTTATAGATGTTCTTTACTCAAAAAGGGGTGCATGGAAGTGAAACGAATGGAATTATGACTCAGTCCCAAAAATGCATTAGAGATGATAAGAATTCATTTATTTTCGATGAAAATCTATCTAAGGGAGAGAGAGAAAATTTTTTTCACTAACAAGCACTAATAAGGAATGCCCTCAAGCAAACTTTCTTCAATCAAATCCTGATGTGATGCTAAAACTTTTGAGATGCCTTCTAACATGCACAATCAATCATGAAGATGCTTTTTATTGTTTGCATATGAATAATGATCGATTCAACACAAGGCTCGTCTTGCTAATTATCTTCTTGGATGAATGAAAAGCAGACCAATACAAGCAAGAATCATGCAAACAATACACCCTCTCACTGTAATCAAAACAAGAGGTGAAATAAAAGAAACAATCAAAGATAAAACAAACTTCACACCCAAAAGAAAAGTTGAAGAACAATGATCTTTAACTAAAAACCAAATGAAAAGATATGTAGACCTTTGATGGCCTTCACCAGCGTTTTTCGTTCAGTCGATGAGGAGAGAAAGACAATGCAGGGGTTTCAAACTCCAAATGGCAGAAAAGATCAACAACAATAGTGAAGAAGGCTTACAAAATCCCAACAACAAGATGTTTGTTCTTTAATGAAAAGACAGATGTCAAAGATGGAAAGAACAAGGATTGACTCACAAGGTTACCCAGTAGGAGAAACACAGAGAAAAAACCCTGAAAGAAAACAATTCTGGAAGGTTTATTGGCCAAAGGAGGGTTGGAGCTCTATTTCTTAAGGAAAGGAGAATTATAGCGCTCTGTGTAAGGCTATTAGAGAGTGTTGGCGCTCTGTTAACACAGGGACAGGGGTGCCAGGTTCAAAAACTCCCAGAAATGTCAAAAATTCCAAAAATTGCAATTCAATCTCAACAATTAGGATGAGTATGATGGGGTAGGGAGCCAATCACCTCATGAAACCAATCAAAAGAGGAGTGAACCAGGTCTAAAACAATCAAGGAGTAGAACAAGGTCAATGAGGAGAAATCGAAACAAGAAATTTTGATTTGAGGCTATCTCCCCAGTGGAGTCGCCGGTTTCCGTTGTAGGAAAATCTCCCTACGGACAGGTAGATTGCCTCAAAGAGCTTGACCTTAACCCTAAGACAGAAAATTCTTAACATGGACACTGAATTCCTTTCAAATATATCTAAACTAACACATGATTTCTGTCCATAATTTTATCCTAAATCTATCTAAACTAACACAGAAATGTCATTCATGATGGGAGGAAAAACACATATACATTAGAGAAGAATGGTAGTACGCATATTTTGTTGCCAATGGAGGAGAAGAGAGTAAAAGAGGAATCCAGCACAAGCATACTTCTCATGAGTGGGAAGGAACTGTTGAAAGAAGTCAAGGAAGAATAGGAGATGCAATTCACTGTGGTGAGGAAGACTAGAGTCATCCTTATGAGTACATCAATGGATGATTTGCCTGAAGAAGTTTAGGAGATGTTGGATAATTTTGTTGATATCGTGGTGAATGAGCTTCCAAGCCCATTGCCTCCCATCAGGAGTATCAATCATCATATCGACTTGATACCAAGATAAAGTCTGTTGAACAAAGCAATGTATAGATTAACACCTTGAGAGAATGAGGAGGTGAAGAACCAAGTCCAAGAATTGCTAGACAAAGGTTTGGTTAGAGAAAGTTTGAGCCCATGCACAGTACCAACTGTGTTGAGCCTAAAGAAAGATGGAGGATGGAAAATGTGCACAGACTCAAGAGCCATCAATAATATCACCATCAATATGAGAGAAGGTGATGAATGGAAAACAAACTTTAAGACAAACGAACGTCTATATGAGTGGTTGGTTATGCCATTTGGCTTAACAAATGCCCCGAGTACTTTTATGAGGTTGATGAATGAAATTCTAAAATATTTTATTGGCAAGTTCGTGGTTGTATATATGGATGATATAATGATATTTAGCATGACCAAAGAGGAGAATTTGAGGAACCTAACGCTGGTAATGAGGAGGCTATAGTAGGAGAAGTTGATGATCAATTTGAAGAAGTCCTCTTTTATGAAGACATGACTCATTTATTTGGGTTTCGCGATATCTTTGAATGAACTGAAGATAGATCCAGAGAAGGTGAAAGCGATTAGAGAATGGTCGTCACCAAGATGCATGTTCGAGGTAAGGAGATTCCATGGATTAGCAAGCCTCTATATTAGAGACTTTAGTGGAATTTGTGCACCAATGATGGATACAGTGAAGAAGCAGCACAATTCCTTTAAACAGAAAAAGGAGGCCGAAAGGAGCTTCAATATATTGAAGGAGAAGATAACAAAATGACCAATTCTGATATTGGTGAATTTTGAGAAGACATTTCAGGTAAGATGTGATGCAAGTGGAGTTGCAATAGGAGCATTTTTGAGTCAGGATAACAAACCTGTTGCCTATTTCAGCGAGAAGTTGAACGAGACTAAGAAGAAATACTCCACATATGACAAGGAGTTATATGCCATAATTCAAGCATTGAAGAAATGGAGGCATTATCTTGTCCCACAAGAGTTTGTCTTGTATAGCAATAACCAAGATTTACAATTCATAACTAGACAAGAAAAACTGAATCAGAGGCATGCAAAATGGGTTGATAATATGAAAAAATTTACTTTTGTCATAAAACATATTGTTGGGAATGCTAAGAAGGTTGTTGATGCGTTAAGCAGAAGATGTTTGATCATGCAAGAATTCCATGTGAAGACCTTGGGGTTTGAACACCTTAAGGAAATGTATCATGATGATGTAGATTTCAAGGAGGCATATGAAGCATGTGCTAATCCTATGTTGAGAGATAGAATTTAGTGGACAGAGTACATGATTTAGGAAGGACTATTGTTTAGAGGAAATTAGTTGTGCATACCAAAATTCTCAATAAGGGATAATCTTCTGAAGGAAAAGCACAGTGGAGGATTGGCTGGACATTTTGGCCATGATAAAATGTTTGCACAGTTTAGCAACTCATAATATTGGCCAGGTATGAGAACAGAGGTGATAAAGTTTGTGAATAGGTGTAGAATCTACCAACATGAAAAGGGGAAAAGACAAAAAACTAGGTTGTATCAACCATTGCCAATACCAGAGAGGGATTGGGATGCAATAAGCATGGATTTTGTTTTGGGATTGCCAAGAACACAAAGAGGATTTGATTCCATATTTTTTGTGGTGGATAGATTTTAAAATATGGCACATGTCATCCCATGCTAGAAGACCAGTGACACAATGCATGTTTCAAATCTTTTTCTCAAAGAAGTTGTGAGACTTCAAGGCCTACCCGGGAACATTGTCTCAGACAGAGACACAAAAATTGTTGGTCACTTTTGGAGGACATTGTGGAAGAATATGGGGATGGATTTTTCCTTCAGCTCATCTTATCACCCTCAGACAAATGGGTAGATTGAAGTGGTAAATAGAAGTTTGGGGAATTTATTAAGGAGTCTAGTAACTGAACATCATAACCAGTGGGATCAGATTCTACCAAAAGAAGAATTTTCATAAAATGATTCACCAAACATGAGCACTGGAAGGATCCCATTCCAAATACTATATGAAATGCAACCAAAGGGAGTATCTGAGTTGAGAGACTTAGAATAGGGTGAGATCAGGAGCGTTGGAGAAGAGGATTTTTCTATGGAGATGGAGAAACTCCAT
Organism: Picea engelmannii; assembly: GCA_009831015.1. NCBI lineage: Eukaryota > Viridiplantae > Streptophyta > Pinopsida > Pinales > Pinaceae > Picea > Picea engelmannii. Next base: position 11,227 of record ML818774.1, read on the forward strand.
AGCCATATCAAAGGACAATTGGAGAGTTCTAACCAGAAATACAAGAACAGAGCTGATCAACATCATAGGAAACTTCAATTTGAAGTAGGAGACCAGGTTTTAGCACATCTCATGAAGGAAACATTCCCTAGGGGAACATACAACAAGTTGAAGATGAAAAAGATAGGAACATGTAAGATCTTGTGGAAGTTTGATGCAAGCGCCTATGAGAATGAGTTGCCATATGGTGTGGGCATTTTGACCATATTAAATGTTTCAAACTTGTATCCTTATAGGAAATATGACACAGAAGGTTCAAAATATCAAGGAAAGATTCAGTGGGAGAAACAGATGCCTGTGGAAGAAAAGTCATAGATGGAGAAAATTGTTGATCAGAGGATTGGCAAGAAGACCAGAAGGAAAACCTATTTTGAGTATTTGGTCAAATGGAAGGGACACCCAATCGAAGATGCCAGTTGGGAAAATGAAGCTGCTATCCAGAAGCAGGGAAAATCAGTAGAGGAGCTCATAGACATGAGTCCATGAATTTTTTTCAAGGGCAGTATGATGCAAGAGCATCGTTGACAAGAACATAGAGGCAGGACCACTCAACACATGGGAGTTCTTCCAAAAATTCAACGTTAGCATCTACAACTGATTTTTAAATTCTCTATAACTTAGCTCTATAATTTAACTTTGGATGCACGCTTGAACTAGTGTCGAATTTTACCCTTTGAGGCACATTTTGAAAATCGCAAGCGAAGCAAGAGTTTCCACTATGGATCTGGAGTGTGACTGGACTAAGATAGCATAGGATGAATTTTAGAGTAGGCAAGTAGCCAGGGGAAACCCTAGAAATGTTTTTGAGTAAAGTAGAAGTTTGTACACCCAGATGGGGTTAGCTGTAATACAGAGAGAAATTAGTTGTAAGAGAGAACTGCGAGTTAGTAGGAGATCTCGGTTTTTTATTTATTGTAATTTGAATGTATTTTGTAGCCATTTCGGCACTTGTGAATATAACAGAAGGAAAATTGAACCAAATACACGTTGTATGATCGGTGTTTGCAATTTTTGGATATTTTTGTTCTTATGAGCAAGTGAATGAATATATGTGGGAGAGTAGGAAACTGCGAATGTTAGTTTTCAGTTTCAATTGTTTCTCTTCATTTAAAGTTTTACATGGTGTGCATCGAGCCAGAAGGGAATGCAAGGGGATTGGGAAGGGAATTTCTATGTGAGAAATACCTTGGATTTGATTTATCGAGATCCCTTAGATGCAAGGAGTGCGCAGGAAATCGAACTCTACACCAGACATATCTCAGGAAGAATAACACTCTGGGAAAGTGTTGTCGATATCAAGGAATCTATTTCCCAGGAGAAGTGAAAACCGAAACCTTCGTGGACTTAGAAAATTATTCTAAGTCTGAAAGATTAAAAATCTTAGGATGGGGAGCATTGTTGATCGTCATATTGTAGTGAAGGGTCAGTGGTCATCTGAGGTGAGACAGGAACATAAATTTCAACATTGCGTATGCCCAGGAGGAAAGACCCACGAGGACCTGAATGGATTGTGGAGAGATTTTGGGGAGGGACGCGAAATCCCGTGAGCCATTGGATTGAGAGGAGTTGCGATTAGTTTAGTGGGGATACCTTTCAACGCTCGACCCTCAGGGGGAATAACAGTCGCCAAACCCCAATATATCTAGGTCGTTGATCCCATTTTTGGTTTTTGGCTACCGAGAACGCAAAGGGAAAGAGATGGGACTCTTGTCCCAAAAAACCACAAAATGATCTAGACCATCGGACCTTCGGAGGTTGGGACCCATCGATCTGCAATGTGGAGGTGTATTGGGTTTCGACTACCAGGAGTACAAGGGGTGAGAGAATGTACTCTTGACCCACGAAACCCTGGAAGGATCCAGTCCATCGGATCTTCGAAGGTTTAGAACCGTTGATACATGGGGGTATTTCGAATTTTGGAAACTGAGGATACAAAAGGTAAGAGTCGAGACTCTTGACCTACGAAATCATGAAAGGATTCAGGCCTTCGGATCTTAGAGGCTTAGAGTCGTCAATCCATAACAGGGAAGTGTTTCATCTTTTGTGACTTGGAGGAACGAACAAACCTCATGAGGGGCGAAGTCAAAAAACGTGAAATGATGAATTGATCATCATCGTTGATCGAAGGGAGATCTGGACCGTAGATCTCGGTCTTCATAGTTTCGACTCTCGTAACTTGGAGAAGCCTGAAGTGCTCTGTGGTAAATTTGGTGGTCACATGAGCCAAGGAATCAGGGAGCTATCCTTCGCTATCCCTTATCGGGGTTTCGACACTAGAGGAACCAGGGACTCATTACATTGTAAAACCCCAGGGACATGAAACACGACTCTCCTTTCAGGCTAAGCTGGTGGTCATGCCTACGGTCATGAGGAGTAGGGGCCATGCCTAAAACTAGATTTCATGGGTAAAATACAGACAAGAGTCTGTGGACTAAGTGTTAGAGGTTCCAATTCGAAACCAGGAGAGTCTCTTCAGCTCCGGAATTCGAAGATCCTCGCCGAAAGGTTGTGCAACCCTGAGGAGGGATAGGGGATCTACATTAGGTGGTATCAGAGATGCTCTTTCTTCGTCTATAGACTTCAGACGAAAGAGAAAGAGGAAGAGACAGAGAACTCGGAGTTGTACTATGTATGTGACAAGAAGTCAACACAATGTTTCCAAGGAGATGAGAGGCACCTTTAGCCAACCGTGTTGTATAGACGGATATGCAAGAGCTTCACGCCAGATTGGAAACAATGGAAGCACTGCAGAGAAGAGAACCTGACGTTGGAGACATGGGTGAAGCATAAAGTGAAGAGGTTGAAGTTGAAGAAGCTATAGGAGAATACATTCTAGAGGAACGTTTGTTGAAAGCAGTTTCCATACTGGGAGGCAGATATAAGATAGAGGTTCCCATTTATGAGGGAAACCTAGATGTTGAAGAATTATTGTATTGGATAAGATCCATGGACAGACACTTCAATTATGAAGACGTCGATGAGGAGAAGAAGGTGAAGCAGGAAGTCACGAGGTTAAAAGGACATACAACACTGTGGTGGGATGAACTACAGGCTGAAGGAAGAAGCAAAGGAAAAAAGAGGACAAAGATTTGGGATAGAATGGTAGTGAAGTTGAAGGCTAAGTTCATGCCCAAAGATTATCAGATAAATCTATTCAGGAAGATGCAGAACCTGATACATAAAGGGATGATAGTTAAGGAGTACACCAAGGAGTTCTACCAGCTGAACATCATAATTGGACAAAGGGAGAGAGATGAAGAGAAAGTCACTATATATATAAATGTCTTGAGATATGAGATCCAGGATGAGCTTAGGATGATGTCAGTCAGAACCATGGAGGATGATTATCAATTTGTGTTGAAGGAAAAGGATAAGATGACCAGAAAACAAAGTCAATGAAGAAGAGGTAAAAGCTCAGTCCCAAGCAAGAGTAAGGGATTTAGCCGTGACAGAACACATCAGTGTAAGGATGAAGCTGGGAAACCACACAATCATTTGGAATGAGGAGGAAGTTCACGATAAATATAGGGTGGTGGAAGAAACTCTTCTAGAGGAAGAGGCAGAGGAGAATTAAGATGTTATACCTATGGAAATATAGAATGCATGTCTTGGGAATGTACCGAGAAGAAGAAGGAAGGAGGATAAGTTCACATCTCAGAATCCAAGAGAATAAATGTTGAAGCAGAGGGAGTAGAGGATGGAGCATCCCTGATGTTGAGAAAAGTTATCTTGAAACCAAAGACAGAAATTGAAAAGCCAGTACAGAGAAACAGTCTTTTCAGGATATCTTTCAAAGCTAAGGACACAGTATGGAAGGTGATCATTGACAGTGGGAGCACTGAAAACCTAGTATCCATAAATATGGTGGATAAATTAGAGCTAAAGACAACTGCACATCCAAAACCATACAAGGTCTCATGGTTTCAAAAAGGACACAAGGTAACGATTACTAAACAATGCCTGGTTGAAATGAAGATAGGATGTTATAAAGATGAAATCATGTGTGATGTAATCCCCATGGATGTATGCCATATTCTGTTGGGAAGACCATGGCAGTTTGACAGAAATTTCATTCATGATGGGAGGAAAAACACACATACATTAGAGAATAATGGTAGGATGTATATGTTGCTGCCAATGGAGGAGAAGAGAGTAAAAGAGGAATCCAATAAAAGAATACTTCTCATGAGTGGGAAGGAACTCCTGAAACAAGTCAAGGAAGAACAGGAGATGCAATTCGTTGCGGTGAGGAAGCCTAGAGTCATCCTTATGAGTACATCAATGGATGATTTGCCTGAAGAAGTTCAGGAGATTCTGGATACTTTTGTTGATATAGTGGTGGATGAGCTACCAAACTCATTGCCTCCCATCAAGAGTATCAATCATCATATCGACTTGATACCAGGATAAATTCTACTGAAAAAAGCAGCATATAGATTAACACCTCGAGAGAATGAGGAGGTGAAGAACCAAGTCCAAGAATTGCTAGAAAAAGGTTTGGTCAGAGAAATTTTGAGCCCATGAACAGTACCAATTGTGTTGAGCCTAAAGAAAGATGGAGGATGGAGAATGTGCACGAAATTGAGAGCCATCAACAATATCACCATCAGGATGAGAGAAGGTGATGAATGGAAAACAACCTTTAAGACAAACAAAGGTCTATATGAGTGGTTGGTTATGCCATTTGGCTTAATAAATGCCCTGAGTACTTTTATGAGGTTGATGAATGAAATTCTGAAAGATTTCATTGGCAAGTTCATGGTTTTATATCTAGATGATATAATGATATTTAGTAGGACCAAAGAGGAGCATTTGAGGCACCTAACACTAGTAATGAGGAGGCTATAGTAGGAGAAGTTTTTGATCAATTTGAAGAAGTCCTCTTTTATGAAGACAGAACTAATTTATTAGGGTTTCATGATCTCTTCAAATGAACTGAAGATAGATCCAGAGAAGGTGAAAGCAATCAGAGAATGGCTATCACCAAGAAGCATGTTCGAGGTAAGGAGATTCCATGGATTAGCAAGCCTCTATAGGAAGTTCATTAGAGACTTTAATCTGACCAAACAGTGCTCCACCTCCTGAGATTTTTAATATGACCACTGACGAAATCCTGAAAGGATTCAGGCCTTCAGATCTTGGAGGCTTAGAGCTGTCAATCCACAAAAGGGAAGTTTTTCATCTTTCGTGACTTGGAGGAACAAATATAAGTCATGAGGGGTGAAGTAAAAAAACACGAAATGTTGAATTGATCATCATCGTTGATTGAAGGGAGATCTGAACCGTAGATCTCGGTCTTCACAGTTTCGTCTCTTGTAACTTGGAGAAGCCCGAAGCACTCTGTGGTAAAGTTGGTGGTCATGTGCCTGCGGTCACATGAGTCGGGGAAGAAGGGAGCTAGCCTCCACTATCCCTTATCAAGGTTTTGGGACCAGAGGAACCATGGACTCATTACATTGTAAAACCAAAGGGACGCAAAAGGTGACGCGCCTTTCAGGATAAGATGGTGGTCATGCCTGCAGTCATGAGGAGTGGGGGCCATTCCTAAAACTAGCTTGCGCGGGTAAAATACAGACAAGAGTCTTTGGAATAAATGTTAGAGGTTCTAGTTTGGAACCAAGAGAGTCGCTTCGTCTCCAGAATTCGGAGATCCTAGCCAGAAGGTCGTTCATCCCTAAGGAGGGATAGGGGATTTGCATCAGGTGATGTAGGAGCATCGTTGGCAAGCATGCAGAGGCAGGACCACTCAACATGTGGGAGTTCTTATAGAACTTCAACATTAGCAGTTGCAGCCGATTTTGAAATCCGCCTTAACTCAGCACCAGAATTTACCTTTGGAGGCACGCTTGAACTAGTGTCAAATTTTACCCTTTGAGGCACATTTTGAAAATCGCAAGCGGAGCAGGATTTTCCACTATGAATCTAGAGTGCGAATAGACTAAGATAACATAGGATGAATTTTAGAGTAGGCAAGTAGCCATGGGAAACCCTAAAAATAGTTTTGAGTTAAGTAAAAGTTTGTACGCCCAGCTAGTGTTAGCTGCAATACAAAGAGAAATTAGTTGTAAGAGAGAACTACGAGTTAGCAGGACATCTCATTTTTTGAGTTACTATAATTTGAATGTATTTAGTAGCCATTTCGACACTTGTGAATATAACAGAAGGAAAACTGAACCAAATACACGTTGTATGATCAGTGTTTGCAATTTCATGATATTTTTGTTCTTATGAGCAAGTGAATGAATCTTTGTGGGAGAGTAGGAAACTGCGAATGTTAGTTTTTCATTTTCAAATGTTTCTCTTCATTTAAATCTCTGCAAGGTGTGCATTGAGCTAGAAGGGAATGCAAGGGGATTGGGAAGGGAATTTCACTATGAGAAATCCATTGGATCTGAGTTATCGAGATCCCTTAGACGCAAGGAGTGCATGGGAAATCGAAGTCTGCACTAGACGAAGCTCAGGAGGAATAACACTCTAGGAAAGTGTTTTCGAGATCCAAAAATCCATTTTCCAGGAGAAGCAAAGGCCGAAACCTTCGGGGACTTAGAAAATTATTCTAAGTCTAAGAGATTAAAAAGCTCAGGAGGGGGAGCAATTTTGACCGTCAGATTGCGATGAACGGTCAGTGGTTGTTTGAGGTGAAACATGCACGCAAATTTCAACATTGCATATGCCCAGGAGGAAAGACCCATGAGGACTTGAACGAACAGTGGAGAGATTTTTGGGGAGGGACGCGAAATCCCATGAGTTATTGGATCGAGAGGATTTGTGAGTAGGTTAGTGGGGAGACCTTTCAACGCTCGACCCTCAGGGGGAATAGTAGCCATCAGACCCCAATAGATCTGGGTCACTGATCCCATTTTGGATTTTCGGCTATCGGGAACACAAAGGGAAAGAGACGGGACTCTTGGCCCACAAAACCTCGAAAGGATCCAGACCGTCGGATCTTCAAAGGTTGGGAGACATTGATTTGCAGCTTGGAGGTGTATCGGGTTTTGTCTACTGGGAGTACAAGGGGTGAGAGCAAGGACTCTTGACCTGCGAAACCCCAAAAGGATCCAGGCTGTCAGATCTTCGAAGGTTTAGAAACTTTGATCCACGACGTGGGGTTATTTTATATTTCGGCAACCGGGCATGCAAAAGGTAAGAGTCGAGACTCTTGACCTATGAAATCCCAAAAGGATTCAGGCCGTCGAATATTGGAGGCTTAGAGCCGTCGATCCACAATGGGGAAGTGTTTCGGCTTTCGTGACTTGGAGGAATGAACAGACCTCATGAGGGGGGAAGTCGTGAAACATGAAATTCTGAATTGATCATCGTCGTTGATCGAAGGGAGATATGGACCGTAGATCTCGGTCTTCATATTTTCTTCTCTCGTAACTTGAGAAGCCCGAAGCGCTATGTGGTAAAGTTGGTGGTCACGTGCCTATGGTCACTTGAGTCGGGGAAGGGGGGAGCTAGCCTCTGCTAGCCCTTATCGGGGTTTCGGGACCAGAGGAACCAGGGACTCATTACATTGGAAAACCCTAGGGATGTGAAACGCTACGTGCCTTTCAGGCAAATATGGTGGTCGTGCCTGCGGTCACGAGCAGTGGGGGTTGTGCCTAAAACTAGCTTGCGTGAGTAAAATACAGACAAGAGTCTGTAGACTAAGTGTTAGAGGTTCCAGTTCGAAACCAGGAGAGCTGCTTCAGCTCTGGAATTCGGAGATCCTAACCAGGAGGTTGTGCATCCCTGAGGAGGGATAGGGGGTCTACATCAGTTCACCCCCTCCCAGGCCATGTCGACAAATATTTGCCTCTTAAGATCTTTTATTATGGTTCTATCAGATATGGCATCATGCGCACTACAACTCCATTCATACATTCACAAAATAGACTCCACAAACTTTACGATCCTAACTAGATCACACCAGGATCCTCTGCATGTGATCTAACCCTCAAGGTCTAATCATGTTTCCCTCCCATAGCTCAACAACTTACAAAAATGCATCATATAATATTTTTGTTACAAACCGGTTACTCTATCTCATGCGAGTAACTCATAATAACCATCAAAAACACCGAACCCCCCTAGACCTCCTAGGTGTCTATTTATATCTATTCTTGGCTCATCAACCATTACATTCTCTTACCAAAACCCTAACCTAGTTAGGTCTTATTGCATGTTGGCCTTGCGCGCTTTTCTCCTATGAATGTGTGTTTTTGTCCATTGCTTTTCCTGCCAGTTGTCTTTCTTTCCTTTCTTCTTGCATGTGTGTGCAAACTGTATTTCCTCCACCTCGTGCCTTTTCCCCAAAATGGGCATGTTCCCAACAACCACATAATTATTTTCTTATATATCTTTAAGAATTACATTCAGGTAAGCACCAACTTCCAATTCTCCAACTCCAACTAGAAGGATGCTCCAACCCCCTAGTTTCTTAGGCTACAGCATGAGGGAATCTCCAAATCCCCAATTCTCTAACTACAACTAGAAGGGGGATACAACCCCCTATGTTCTCCAGCTACAACCAGAAGGTGGCTACAAACACCTATCCTTTCCCTATCCAACCACCCTGAAATATAAGTGAAATGATGAAACCATTGCCACATTGTCACTATGAGATATACCACTATAAACCTGTTCCAATCTATGCCAACAACATGTAACCAACTTGTACCAATAACTTGTGATCAACCTTTACCAGTAATCATCATGTACTAAAAAAAACCAACAGGTACACGACCTGTATATGATGCAACTCGCGTATGTATGCAACCTATTTATACTGCAGTCTATGTATGTACACAACCTATCTATACTACATCCTACATACACCTTTAGAAAGATATGGTTTTTACCTTTCTGAAACTCAGACCCTTTCTGTCTCTGTCACATCAACTTGCAACCTGTCCCAACCTATACCAATCAACCTATACCAATCATCAACATGTACTATCATCCATGTACATCAATGAATCACACAACACGTACCATCACAAGTGCATCAACTATGCACATCACAATACCTCATAACCATCACCAAGACCAAGATGTACTTTTAATAATATATCAATATATCTATGTCACATCATTCATAAACTATGTGCCAACAATACTATTAGCAAGTGCCTCTAGCAGTGTACCAAACATGTATCAACAAGTCAAACTATGACTCATCAAGATGTACCAATATCACCATACCATACACCTTGTGTATGTGCCAACTCAACAACTATATGTCCCAACATGTATCTCAACCATATGCCAATGACATATACCAATATAACCAATAAAATTCCTCTATCAATACATCATACAATCAATGATCCAAATACCATAAACCCTTACATCAAACCATGTGAAAAAATATCACTATTATGTAGCCTCAAGTGTGTACCAATCATATATCATTACCACTAACAAAATATTCTCACAATGTACCATAAGATATACCAATAAAACTCACACATGTACTATCCATGTACTATAACAGATCTACCTCAAAACCATTCACTATAGCAACTATATTGAAAAAATAATATCTCTAAACATGTGCCAAGAATATGCCTCAATAGATCAATGATATACCTCTATCTAGTATCACATTATCCATGATATACCTCATAAACAAAGTGCCATAACCTTACTGATAAGTACTTTACATAGCCAACACTGTATTTCTATATATCTAGCTCATACAATATATGCCATACAACCAATAACCTCTCTAGGGAAAACCCTCAATCTCCCATAACCATATCACATGTAGGAAACAATATCCAACTACACATAAGAATATGACATACCTTTTGAACCTATAAATAGATCTTCTATACTTGATCATTGTAGACCTTCATGGGAGCTTGCATTCAGACTCTAGAGACCTAGCATCTTCATCTTCTCAAGATTTCATAGCTTTCCCCAACTGTACACGACCTCTTCTTCTTTAGCCTGCATATGTATGTGCCCTAATACACTGTATCCCATGTATTTATGTGACTTCCTTCACTGTAGTCCACGTACACCTCAAAAACTAGGTTTTTTTCGGTAATTTTGCAACTCTGAAACTTTTGTCGTCAACCCTCCTTTACTACCTCAAACTTGCATAACTTGATGTACCAATGTGTATCTGTAATAGACCTTTCACGAAATAGATATTAAATGACATTCACTAGATAGGATTAAGTGCTAATGGGAGTTCCTTGCTCTCTTATTTATACTCTCCAATTAGCTTCCTCAAGGGGTTACCTTCTAACTAAATTTACCCAACTTCCTTCTTCTAGGGCTAACCCACTTCTAACCACTTGTCCACTTACAACCACTTTATCCACAAATAGTAATCTCTCCACTTCTATTTGCAACTAACTTTATTATTTAATTAATTTCTTTTGCAACCACTTTGACTTATCCATAAATACTAAACTAACCACTTCTTGCAACCACTTTATTATTTAAATAATTTCTCTTTGCAACCACTTTGACTACTTTATTATTTAAATAATTTCTCTTTGTGACCACTTTACCATAATTAACAAACTCACAACTTCTTGTTGAAACTAATTTATTTTAATTATTTTCTTAATGCAAGAGTTATACCCATGATTAACTCCTAGTTACCACCAATTTGACTAGTACACTTTGTTAAGCCCTAATATTGGCTCATTACCCCTTAATTGGGGCATATTAGATTAGTAATGTTATTTTATTTATGTCGGCTTTAGGCCATTAGTTGTAATTATACCTCCTAGTCTCCTATATATACCA